>JAVKPL010014134.1:0-82739 GCA_032173675.1 Gastrolobium villosum
ACATCACCTTCCCCTGCAACCGCGGGCTTGTCCTCAAGGCCCGAAATCATGTGCGGTTGGACCTGTCTTGGGTTGGGTTTCTGCGGACCAAACCATGGCATAAAATCATTGGGAGCTGGAGCGGTGGACCTGGACGGTGGAGATGGTCTGGAAGAAGCTGAGAGCTGCTAGCCGTCAGATGCGTTTTTGTTGTGGGAGACAGCTGGACCACACTTACCTCGTTGGACAGTGGAGATGTCCTTGAAAAGGGTTGCGCGCTGTGAGCCGTCGGATTACTGCTATTTGTGGAAGACAGCTGGATCTCACCTAATGCGTTGGACGGTGGAGATGTTGCCGACAGTGGAGAAGCCATTTGGAGCGTTGGATCAGGTAGGTGGGTGTTAGCGTCTGAATTTGAAGACAACGAAGTGAGTTCAATGTCAGTCAGTTCCTTCGTCTCCTTCCTTTTGCTCTCCTCCTTCAGTTCCTTCGCCTCTTTTCCTTTGTTTTCCTCCCATGGCTGTTTGTTCGCTGGTGGCTCCAACGTAACCTCCTCAGTAGCTTCAATGTCAGTCAGTTCTGTATGCTCCTTCAGTTCCTTCTTCTCCTTCTTCTCCTTCGTCTCTTTCCCTTTGTTTTCCTCCCATGACTGTTTGTTCGCTGGTGGTTCCAGCGTAACCTTCTCAGTAGCTGCCGAATCTGGAGGCTTGACTTCCAGGTACTCCCTTCCCGCAAGATTGGAGTGCGCGGTGGTTAATATCACCGCGGTATCTTCCCATGTGTAATCTTCCATAGGAAGATGCGTCCACTGAACCAACACCTGGGGAACCAGCTCCCCCTTACGCCAGATAGTCCTAGCATCGATCAAAGCACATGGAATATGTTTCAACGGCTGGTCCGAGTCAGAGAAGGGTAAAGGATGAACCTTGAAGGGTTTTCCGGCACGGAATGGGCGAAGCAAAGAAACATGGAACACCGGGTGGATCTTGGCCGTGGGAGGGAGCTTCAGGCGGTAGGCCACTGGACCGAGCCGATCGACAACCTCAAAGGGCCCATAATAGCGCAAGGCTAATTTCTGTGACGATCGACGCGCCAGGGAAAGTTGTCTATACGGCTGTAATCGAACCAAAACCAAATCACCCGAGGTAAAGTTCCAATCTTTTCTTTTCTTATCAGATTGCGCCTTCATTGACTGTTGTGCTCGAAACAGATTTTCCTTGAGGGTGCTTATAAGGTGCGTCCGCTAGGCTAACGTTGCATCTACGGCTTCATTCTTGGAGGAGCCTAGACAATAAGCCAAGAGATTCGGTGGTGGTTTGCCGAACATAACTTGATATGGGGTGAAGCCCGTCGAAGAGTGATAAGACGTATTGTAGTGGAACTCGGCCAAACTGAGAAAGCGCGACCATGTGGTAGGGTGAGCGTGACAAAACGCGCGCAGGTAATTTTCCAGACATCTATTCACTCTTTCTGTTTGCCCATCAGTTTGTGGGTGGTAACTAGAACTGAAATTGAGTTTGGTGCCATGTAGCTTGAACAGAGAACGCCAGAAGTCACTCAAAAAGATGGGGTCGCGGTCAGAAATAATGGACTTGGGCATGCCATGGATCTTGCCGACAAAATCCCAAAAATATTGGGCCACCTTGGGTGCTGAGTAGTGTGTTGGCATAGCGATGAAGTGTGCGGCTTTGGAGAACCGATCCACCACTACAAGCACAACAGTGTGTTGAGCAGACGGAGGTAAATGAGTAATGAAATCCATGCTAAGTTGAGTCCATAAGGACTCTGGGGTTGTAATGGGCTGGAGTAATCCCAGTGGGGCATGGTTTGGGGCCTTTAATTTTTGACACAGTTCACATTGCTGGATATATTCCTTAACATGTTTGCGTACTCCTGTCCAGGTGAAATGGCTAGTGATGCGTTGGAAGGTTGCTTGAGTACCTGAATGGTCGCCCAACACAGACGTATGAAAATCATGCAATATGTGAGGAATTAATGAAGACTGTGCTGGAAGAAATATTCTGGAACGATGAAAGAGGGTGTCGTTCCTGAAGTGCCAGTCAGTCATTGCATTAGGGTTGTCTTGAATTTCCTGTAAAATTGCCTCAGTGTGAGGATCTTGATTGTACTCGAACTGTAAAATAGTGGAATAGTTGAGTGATGGGCCTGAGATGGCCAAGAAATGGGGGTTCGAATTCATCGTGTCCCCCTCTGGTAGCCTGGAAAGGCTGTCGGCCACTATGTTGGCCTTGCCCGTTTTGTATGTGATCGTATAGTTGAAACCCAGAAGCTTAGACAAAAACTGCTGCTGTTCCGGAGTCTGGATGATCTGATTCATCAGATTATGTAGACTCTTGTGATCAGTTCTAATTATAAACTGAGAACCCAACAAGTATTGACGCCACTTGCTAACAGCCGAAGTAATAGCAAACATTTCGCGCACGTACACAGATTGTCTCTGCATAGTGGGAGATAATTTGCGGCTGTAAAAAGCAATCGGCAATTCCCTCTGAAGGAGGACAGCCCCGATGCCCACTCCTGAGGCATCAGTTTCCACCACAAACGACTGTGTAAAATCCGGTAATACTAAAATTGGAGCTGTAACCAACAGTTGTTTAAGGCGGTGGAACGCTTCAGTGGCCGTATCCGTCCATCTAAACCCTTGTTTGGATAAGAGATCGGTCAATGGCGCTGCCAAAGATGCATATTTAGGGATAAACTTCCGATAGTAACCCGAGATGCCCAAAAATGCCCGTAATTGGGTAGCCGAGTTCGGAACAGGCCATGCCACTATGGCTTGTAATTTGTCCGGGTCAAGAGAAACCCCTTGGCTCGTAATGACATGACCCAAATAAGGAATTGCAGATTGAGCAAAGGAACATTTTTCTTTTTTTGCATATAAAGCATGAGCCCGTAAAATCTTGAAAACAGCCTGTAAATGCTCGAAATGTAATGCCCCAGAAGAACTGTAAACCAGTATGTCATCGAAAAATATCACCACAAATTTGCGCAGAAATGAAGCAAAAATGGCGTTCATGGTGGATTGGAACGTTGAAGGGGCGTTAGATAAATCAAAAGGCATAACTAGAAATTCATAATGACCATGATGAGTGCGAAAAGCCGTTTTATGAACATCCTCAGTTTGCATGCGAATCTGATGATAACCGAATCGCAAGTCAAGCTTCGAAAAAATGGTAGCCCCATGTAACTCATCCAATAGTTCGTCGATTGTAGGAATTGGAAACTTATCCTGTACAGTAATAGCGTTGAGTGCCCTGTAATCCACACAAAAACGCCAAGTACCATCACGCTTCTTAACCAATAAAACAGGTGAACTAAAAGATGAATGACTGGGCTGTATGACCCCTTTGAGTAACATGTTCTCCACCAAGTTTTCGATCTCATTTTTTTGGTAGTGCGGATAACGGTACGGCCGCACTTGAACAGGCTTGGCATCGGGAATGAGATGGATGCGATGATTGTAGTCTCTGTTCGGAGGTAATTGAGATGGTTCCCTGAAAACATCACTAAACTCATCCAGTAGAGAGTTGAGAGCCGTAGTCATTGTACTATCCAGTGGAGAGTGGTGTGGCAACACCGAACCCGCAGAGTAACACATAAGACATGAAGCAATTGAGTCTTGTAATACCATTTTGTGCAGCTGAGAAGGAGTAATGTGGGAAGGAGGATGAACGTCACCACGTAGAACAATTTGGGTCTGTTTGTGAGTGAATGACATGGTTAAATCTGCATAATTAGTCACAATAGGGCCAAGAGTAGACAACCACTGAACCCCTAAAACTACATCAGCTCCTTTCAAATCAATTACATACAAGTCAACAGTAAATTGGTAAGATTGAATACCCACAGAAACAGCTCTACAGGAAGCTGAACATAACAGTGCATCACCATTTCCGACATGCACTTTAAACGGTGATATAGCATGCAATGTTAAATGCAAATGAGAGGACATACGCAGTGTGATGAAATTATGAGTACTACCACCATCGATTAAGATCTGAACAGGTTGTCCCACCATGGTCCCTTGCAAACGAAACGAGTTTGCTGATTGATGACCGAAAAGGGCATGAAAGCTAATTTCATGAGCAGGCTCGGAAATGATGGGATCAGGTTCCTCCACTGATGGTTCCAGAAGTGGTGGGTCGAGCGATAAGTCTGGGGGGTCCTCCTCTGTGCCATCCAAGTATAGGAGTGACAGACGACCCTTACAACGATGGCCAACCACGAACCGTTCATCGCAATTGTAACAAAGGTTTTTCTCCCTTCGAGCTTGCCGTTCTGCTGGAGATAAATGCTTAATTGGAATAGAAGGCAAGGACAGTGGTGGTTTAAATGTACTATTAGGGTTAACAGTTGTAATAGGTGTGGCTGCAATAGGTGGTGAGGTGTAAGTGGAACGATTTTGCCAAGGTTTAGTTTGACGAACTTCGGCAAACTGTTCTTCATAAATTTTGGCAAAAGCAAAAGCAGCGGTGACATCCAGAGGACGGTGAACCAAGACGGAGCGTCTAATGTGGGGTTTTAACCCCGAAATAAAAAGGCTCTTACGGGTAATAGGAGTCAGATCTGGAATGCGACGAGCAATAGTTTCAAAAGTTGTCTGAAACTCCGAGACGGAGCCAGATTGCTGAAGCTTGGCAAGGGAGCCTAAGGAATCCTCAAATTCAGAAGGACCAAAACGCTGGTGTACAGCCGTCACAAAGGTAGGCCAATCTGGGAAATGCCCATGTCCAAAACAAGCTTCAAACCAACAAGAAGCAGGTAGATCCAGATTGAAGGAAACCAAAGTTAGACGATCGAGATCTGGAACTTGGTAGTAAAGAAAATACCGTTCGACAGCGAATAACCAGGGACCAGGGTCACCGGAAGCAAAACGTGGGAAATCCATCTTCATTGCACGGATCGGACCAGCGGGACGGACAGGGCCAGCCCCCAAAATACCCTGTTGCGCAGTAGGGTTCAGATTCGCAATCTGAACCTACAAGGTTTGTAATAATCCAAGCACATCCTGGATCTGATGAGAAACGGTATCAACGCGATGATTCTGTTCTTCAAAACGTTGATTCTGAGCCACTTCAAAAGTTTCCAAGCGATGATCTACTGTTCGTTCCATTGTAGTAAATCGTTGGTCATGATTCTGTAACTGAGTTGACAAGTCACGTAAACGGGTATTTTCAGCCATGGATAGGAGCTCAATGAAAGCACCAATGTAACAGAGTTCTTAACAGTAGGATGAGGAATTTGGAGAGAGAAGGAGAATTAGAGAGAGAGAGAGAGTATTTTCTGAATATGCATACCATTCCTATTGGCCAGTAGGCTATTTAAACATCCTTACATTAAACAGATAATGAAATATATCAAACACTAATGCTCTTAATAATAAAATACCCTTAGATAGTAACTGGGCTTTTCCTACACTAGCCCATAACATAATCTTTATATTTAGTGAGCTTGTTCCTTAAACGCTTGTGGGCCAATGGGCAAAGGCCCATAACAGTTCCGTTGTATAGCTGTACTCAAACTTTTTCTGTTTTGCATCAATGTGACTCTGGTATGTTTCTGATTTGAACAAAAGTCTTAGTCACGTGATTTAATGAAGGAAAAGAGGTTACCTCTTGATCTTCTTCGTGCCTTTCTATCTAAAAGCAATGCTTTAACATGCACACTTTGTTCAATATGCCTTTCCATCAAACAGTTGTTCTCTTGCCTCTTTCTTTTCTTTTATTTATGATATTAACTAAAAAAGTGAGCTTTTGATACTCTCTGTGCATCAATTAATTGTCATTGGATATTACCATTTTTTTTAAATTATCTCGGAGAAATAGATTATTTAAAAAAAAAAACTTTTGACTACTGGTCAGCGTTCACATGGATTTGTTCAGAACATATTTGAGAAGTTTTATAATTATCATTTTCCTTCGGTATTACTCTCCTAGCAAGTCAACTTTATACTGGTAAGTGGCTACACTTCCTAAAACCGCGTCCTGACCAAGTGACTGTGTCTTATTCTTTCTCATTATAATTATAATGCTGACGATGAAAAGGAAAATTTTTAATGTACTCTTAGAGTGATATTCTCAGTGGCTATGATTTTAATTTAAAGTTATTAAACAATATTTTAAATTTAATTCAAAGATTTACATGATTGTACAATCTATGTATCATGCATTTTATTAGATTGAGTATAATACTCTTGGAATATATAAGATTCTCTGTTGAAAAAAGAGGCCAAAATGGGTGACCAAATGCATATTTCAAATATAACACTAAATAGTGTCAAGCACTTTAAGCAAACTGAACTCGAGGGACCAATTGAATTGAACCATTTGCAGATGGATGGTCTAAAGCATGAAGCACTCTCGTAATGGCAAGCAATTTTTCCATTATTTGGCATGATCCAATTGGAAGTGATTAAGACATAGTTTTCTTATCTTCGTTTCCCTTTTTCTTTCTTTCAGTAAAGAAGCGCACTTTGATTTGTTAAACTGGCTAAAACGCATTATTAATAAACTAAAATTTTGGTAAATGAACTATGCATAATAATATCCTGAATATGTGGGTACAACTAGTTTGGAATGGAGGTTGCGGTTTAGAGATGATGAATGTTGTATCAAGTCATTTTAATTAGTTATGGCTAGAAATTGGCGATGATGCTTACTTCCAACGAACTATCTTTATTGTTTTAATTCCCCTAATTATTGAAATTTGGCATTGGCATAGGCTTGTGGAGGAAAAGAATTCAGCGGTTGCTTTCTCGTAGCATATGGAAAGGGCAAAAGGGAGGAAAAGTCAAAAGTAGGGTGTGACAAGAAGAAAAGGATATCAATGTGTCATTTCTTAGCATTTAGGGTCCCATCACAACTCATCTTATACCCGAATTGTGGCTTGTATTAGATTGAAAATGAGAAAATATCTGAATGTTTTCCGTGATTGATTGACGACACATGTCGAGTCCTTTTTTCCATTTTTTTTGTTGTTTTAGGGAATTCCAGAGGCAACATGTAATTATAAAAATTAAATATTAAATTAAACATTTTCATCAAATGATTATTTAATATTTTAATTTGCTTCCATGCCTTCCATATATACATGAATAACTTTGTACAATATTACAAGGAAAAGAAAATATTAAAAGTGGGTCCTCTCATATTACATGAGATCATATGAGAGGTTATTAACCATTGAGATACAAATAAATGGTAATAGAAAAATGTATTACAATAAAGGATGATAAAAGGATCACCCTTAATTTATATCAACAGTAGATATCTTCATATCTTCATTTCCAATTTTCTTTTCTTTTCTTTTTTAACATTTGGTAGCTTACTGATTATTTGGCATTATATCAAGACATACGACTTAAACTTGAGTATGACAACAGCACCCACTATCCACTATTTTTATTGGTTGTATGGTTTGTAGATATCTTCCTAATTCTGTAATTTTATTATGGGTAAATTGTGTGTCATTTTAAGAGAGAAAAAGAAATATATAAAGGAGGAGATAGAGTTGACAAAAAAAATAAAGGTGTGGGTCCCACTTCTTTGTGAGAGTGAAAAAATATAAGTTGTGTCATTTAAAATGATAAACACTTTTCCCTTTTATTATGGACTCTTTGCATAAAGCAGATACCTTGTTCAGACTGAAGGAGAGAGGGAACTCCTCACAAAGAGAAGTATTAATTTTTCTACAGTGCCAAAACATGTAAAAAAAAAAAAAAAAAGGAAGGGCTATTTACCCCGTTTCATAGGAAAATAGCACCACTGGATTTTTATACATAGTAAAGATCTTTTCCATCTCTACGCTAAGGCCAGTATTTCACATATGTTTATATATTTACATGAACTCAAACTCAGCAAACCAAGCACATAAAAAGGCACCTATTCTACTCATAGTGTCAAATGAAAAGAAAGACAAAATTAGTTCCCATCTCACTAAAACTCCTCCTCGTCCTCGTAGATTAGTTCACCCACTTAAGCTGAGGAAATTAGAGACTAAGCCAATCAATAATACCCCATCATTCAAAGATGGTCACCATCTCTTGCTAACTCGAGAATCGACTAACCTTCTATCAAGACTGTCTCACAGCGTGTTGTTCATTCAAGAATTCTCATGAAAATTAAGGGATCTAGACAAAGCTGCAGGGTTAGCCCGCAACACTGAAGAGGCTTCAACGTGATTCTTTTCATCCTTAGTTGGTTGGAAGGCCTTAAACATACCTCCCCCACTGGCTGATTCATTCTTAATTCCTAGAGTTGCCCATATAGAACTCTTTGCAGCTTCACTTGGGTCATCAATTCTTAACGTTTTGGGAACCAAAACAGACCCGTTTCTTTGTTTTGGTGGTTCTTCTTTGCACATAGAGTCTTGCTTAATCATGTCATCGTCCCTCGAGTGCTTCCCCAAAGTTGGAGAATCTGGACCAGAGCTTGGAGACTTGGGGTTTGAATGTGAGGGAAACCATGGAACATTCCAATTCCCTGGCATGCCGCAGTTCCAAAAAGCAGCAGGATAGAATGACATGGGAAATCCTGAAGGACACAAAGCAGGTGAGGGAACTGGAGAATTCCAAGTATAAGGCCAAGGAACACTAGGAATGCATGGAAGTTGAGGAAGGAAACCATTATTTTGGAGCAACGGTTCATGGAAGGTACTTTTGTTACTTTCTCCCATGGAACATGAAACCGTAGCATTTGAGCAGTCATCACCATTTTCCCCACTTTTGCAAGGAACGGGAAATCTTTGATCCTCAAAGCCATGTTGAAGTCCATTTCTTGTGCCATTAAGAACCTTTTTCTCTCCAAGGTTCAGGACAGATGCCATGGTATCACAAATAGGTGCATCTAATCCAAAGCTGAGGACTCTACCATTGCTTTTTAACGTGGGGAGATGAGTTCCATTAGGAGCATCAATTCTAGATGCTTGAAGAGCCTCAGTGATAGTGATGTGGCGATAATGCATGGCAGAGTTCTTGTTCTTTCGTCTTCCTGCCCCAACAGGTACATTCCTCATGGTGCCACCAGCAGTCCAGTATCTCTGACATGCTTTGCAGAAATAACGTGGCTGGTTGACGTTATAGTTGTTGTAATAACAGAATTTGGTGTCCATGCTATTGCAGCGAGGACATGGTATCACTTTATCTGGCTTCTTCAGGGTTTTCTCTTGTGAGTTGGCTCCATCGCTTTGTTCCTTCTCTGACTTGTCACTTTTTGATTTTACAGTTTCTTCTTCTATGCCAGGTGTTTCGGGGTTCACGATTGCCTCCGGCGATGTGCCTGAACTCTTAATCTCTTCTTCATTTGAAGGAGGGTCAGCTTCTTGCTCTTTCTCAGTAACATTTTCAGCTCCAGAATCCTAGTAATTTGACAAAATGTTTTGCTTAATGACATTAATACCACAGAATTGCAGAAATAAAACAATGATATATATAAAAATCCACAATTTTCTGAGTCGAAATGACATTATAACACTAAGAAAAATAGCAAGCAGCAAGAGGGAAGGAGGAACAAAATTTGTAAAAAAAAATAAAAATGGATCAGTTTATTTTTGGAAGGAAAAAACACTAAAAAAAACTTCCTATTCTGTGGAAAAATACTTAAGAAGCTTATCCTTTTTTTAGTATCTATGGCAGTGTGTTTATATCTCAATTGATGGAGGGAAAGCTACAAGTCCGACGAAAATTACCAATTAAAACATTCTTCCCTTATTCCACAAGATAAAGTACCCAATTGTTTTATTCATTTTAAAAAGACATATTCTATAATACAACAATCCCATAAACAAAGAAAATACTTTGATTCAGGAATTCAAGTACATATTTAGATAACTTAGCTGTGGACTGAAAACTCGAAGAGAAAAATATTATAATTTTTACATGGTTAATAAAGGTACAACCCCATAGTACAGTATTCAGCTGACATAGAGATTTGGGTAGAAGTAGGACTGTGCCGACACAAAAGACTGGTATTAAACAGGACCAGACAGTTTAGAAGTACTGAGAATAGAAACAATAGAACTAGTTGATGTGAAAAGAAAATAGTGTTGTTCCTGTTTCTGTTCCTCGGACAAATTGGACTGAAATTGTTAAGCAGATTGTTGTAATCAGTTCTAAAACGTGAAAATGTTTAAAAAAAAAAAAAAACACAACAGAACAAAATAAATCACAATAAGAAAATTCAGAATCTGAGACAATTTTACTAAACGCTGGAAATAAACTTTAATCCAACTCCTTAGCTAGGTCACGAAACCTAAAATCTTGACCAGAAAAATAGAACCGCTTTTGGAATTGTAAAAAAAATAAAAATCTAATAAGTTGTCTTTCAACAGTGTGTTACTTAAATTCCAAACACTGAAACTGATAGACTAACAATAAATCTCGCAATTGGGAACATTCATAACACCAAATTTCAAGCGAAATAAAATAAAATAAAATAAAAGATATGCTTTTTTTAATTCGAAAAACAACTTGACAAGGAAAAACATGAAGATATGCTTTGTATCTATATATAGCGAGTCACTACAACACCAACCGTACCTTGTATCCTTCGTCTTTCTCCTCTACTGGAACTTGTCCTACTTCTTCTTCTTCGTTAAGATGGATGGCCGGCGGCGAGTCAGAGCCATCGCCGGGAAGGGGAATCTTCCGGCCGAAGAGCGTGATTGCAGGGTCTCTATTTTCCTGCATTTTGTGGGGATCCAAACGTGGAAGATGGTAACTTTGCAGTTTGGTGAGAACTGGGTTACTGTTTTTGCTTTGTGTTGTGTTGTGGGTTGTGTATTGATCTGAAATGAATTGTCAATGGAGGCATGTCGAATAGGATTTTGATCCGTTTAAACTTTAAAGCAGAGTGGGATGCCACGTCAGACCGAGGTTTCGATTCTTGGCCACAAGTTCTTTGTGGCCTCAATTAGATTTTCTTTTTCTGCGTGTTTGATTCCCGTAGCACGCTCGCTTCGTGCACCCACCCTTTTCCATGTCAGCACCTTTTTGCTTCAAAAGTCGACCCATGATGACGTGGCGTAAAGCGATTGGAAACAGTGATGCTCAATGGACGGCTTTCCTCAACTCAAAACATGTTTATCCGACTAGGTTACCTTTCTATCTATTTATTAAGGGGAAATTTTTAAGGAGGGGAAAAAAAAAGTTATCTGGAAAAAGAGTCCTTCCATTAAAACATTGTTGCCATGTTTTAAATTATTTTTTTTAATTTTTTTCTCTCATCTCTCCTCAACTTTTTCTTCCTTTCTCTCCCCACAGTCCCACCAGATCAGCTATGAACCAGGAGCACAAAAACTTTGCTCTTATTAAGGCGACGTTTGGTAAAATTTTACACATTAACATCATTAAAATCTCAATTTTCAAAAATTTTTTACATTCACTTTTTTTAATTTAATGACAAAAAATTTAAAATTTAGAATAATTCAGTTTCCTAATAATTCTGAAGAACACCGTGTACCAAACAGCCCCTAAAAGAAATGCTTTTCTCCTTTGTCATTAGATAAGATTTCATTCTTACGCATACATATCATTTTTTGTGCCATGTTTTTTTTAGTTGGTGGTTCCACTTTTTTATCTCAGGGATAACTCTTCTCTCCTGTTAAAGGAAAAAAATATTCCCCATTTCTTAAAGGGTTTTATAAGAGTTATGTTAAGGATGTTAAAAAATAGTTTTTTTCCCCGAAATGTTATGTGTGTAGGAAAGTTTTTGTGATCATGTTAAATGATAGATGATAAATTCTTTCTTAAATACGTATATCACTTTGTACCAAAAAAAAAAAATTAAATTAAATACTGAACTTACCTACAAATTAAATTTTATGATTATTTAATAAAACCAATCAAACGAGGTTAGTTTTAGGTCATTTTTCTGTCACTTTCGTACGGGGGTATCGTTGTCTCGTTCCTCTTTATGTATTTATCGGTTATCAGCAAAAGTAATGTACTTCCATGGCAGTGAAAGAAGATCCATTTGATTTTGCACCGTTAAAAAGATTCTTACGGTTATGGAAATTCGTTTAAAAAAAAGACTATTCAATTAAAATAGTTTAAGCTTCTCACTTTATGTCTAACTTAGTAACTCCAACCTTTTTTATAAAGAATAATTATGAGTCTAATTTAATATATTTCTGACACAAATAAATTTATAAAGTAAATTGAGTTGGACATTCAAGTTAACTTTTTTTTTTAATTTGAATTAATTTCTTTCTTTATCTCTAACTAGATAACTCTAATCTTCTTTTTAAGAATAATTATGAGTCTGATTTAATTCAATAATTCAACTAAAATGAGTCTGGTTTATAAAGTGAGTTAAGTTAAATAGTTAAATTAGTTTTGCTTACCCAAAAAAAGAAATTTTAGTTTTTGTTCTACTAAAATCAACCTACTTTCAATCCATTTAGGTATTAAATTTTAATTCCATCAAAATTAAACCAATTCAGTCATATTATTTTAATATATATATATATATATATATATATATATATTATTCAGTCATAAAAATATTAGCATTTGAGAAAATTCAAAATAATATTTTTATAGTAATATATATATGTGTGTGTGTGTGTGGAAGTAATTTAACCATAACTAAGTTGTATTAGCTGTAGAGGAAATTGCTTTACCTGAACACATATCAATGTGATTATGGAAGGTGTCACGACAACAAAATTCAATATATTTTGAAATAGAAATTAAACTATATAAAGAAAGCCACGAGAGGTATAAGGCAACAAGATCCTTTGTCTTCTTACCTTTCTATCATGTGCATGGAAAAACTTACACATATGATAGTTGATGCTTTAAGTAACAAGACTTGAAAACCAATTAAAGAGGTAGGAGGAGGCCTTTAATCATCCATGTAATGTTTGTTGATGTCTTGATCCTCTTTGCTGAAGCTTTTGTGGAATATATTCTAGCTAGAAAGTATTGTCTTAACATGTTCACTAGCACTTTAGGCCGAAATGTGAGTATATTGAAATCATTTATTTATTTTTCCAGGATGACACATGTTCTCTCTGAATAATAAAAGTGTCTAGTCTAGGACTAGTGGATTTATTTTGGATCTGGTAATTTCTCTGCGGTATCTATAAATGAGATAACCCTGAGGTGTTAGATCATTGCGCACAAATATGAATGGCGTTTGCCAAATGGTGTTGTGTGTGCACAGTGACAACATAACAGTAAGAGAGAGATTCGCCATACCGATAAGGAACATTTTGTTTAAAGAGTTTACCTATGAGTATTGAAGTTCTGGGCCTTTAATGACCTGTTCAAGAGCCCAATATCCAACTATATAGCTATCATGATAGGATTGTCATTAATATGAAAATTCTTTCCTGATTTGTGTGATTTTCCTTTTGTGTTGCCCTTTATTGGGCCCTTAAGAATATGGGCCTTATATGAGCCCATAACAACCCCAAAGTCAGAGGCTAATTTGGTCACTAAGGCCTATGGTTTTAAGCAAGAGAAAAGTTTAGGTAATTATCTACGGACTAAAATTTAGCATGGTAGCACCATTGGAAATCATTACTTTAAAATTCTTAATCGTATCCATAGCAGATTAGATGACTCGAAATAACAATGTCTATCTTTTGGGCGTGTAATTCTTGAAGGTTTTACCGTTTGTACAATCTCAATTTATCTAGGGCGATAACAAAAATGAGTGCAAAATGCACTTGGTATCTTAAGACAAGATTTGTCTTCAAAAGTCTATGGGAAGGCTCAACATTCTAATTTGAGACTTCACATAGTCTTCTTGTACAAGCTAGCTTCGCAGTTGATCAACAATAAGAATTCATTTGAGTGCGAGTCCTGGTGGCAAAATATAAGCGGAACATTGACTTGCGCATAACCATCATTTAAAACCACAACTCCAATCTTTGGAAAGGCTTCAAGAATGTAAGGCAAGAATTCTTGAGTAACTTATCTTAGGAGATTGGCAATGGTTCATCCACACTTTTTTGGACGGACCGTTGGTTCTCATTTGAATAACCTCTTATCGACTTACCATGTTATTTTCCTCTCGTTAGTGAATTGAATTGCACGGTGGTGAAAAGTATTTAATGCACGTCAATAAATTAGGATTTAGATTTTTTAAATAGGTACTTTGATGAATCAATAATTCGTAAATTCCATGCCAACCTTCCTCCTATAGGTTCAGATGAGGAAGACAAGTTGTAATGGGGCATGATAGGCAGGTAGCTCTATGTGAAATAGATGTTAAAGAATAATATAAACAAGTAAAAAGGCCCTCACCAAACAGCTTAAGTTTTTGGGTTGAATTGTTTCTTTATATGGTATCAAAGCTTCTGTGACCACAATGTCATAAGTTAGATTCTCACCGCTCCCACTTCTAGTGGAATTAAATAAGCACAAGGTGAAATCAAAAATTGGGCCTGTGCAATATGCACGCTTCAAGCCCAAATAGCTCTTACGTGAGGAGATGTGTTAAAGAATAATATAAACCATTAATTCTTTACAAAAGATTTATACAATCACCTCATTGGTAATACCAATAGTGCCAATAAACCAATCTGGAAACACACATATAAAACTTGAAAGGACTACAAAGGATTCGTACATTTGTTTGGATGGTGGCTCATGAGCAACTTCCCACCAATAGTCGTACAAGCAAGTGGTATTAGGTTATTGCAGATATTATGGTATGAAACCTGAGACTCGTTTACATGTCTTTCAAGATTGTAGCCTTGCCAAATAAGTGCGGACAACATAGGTTCCAGCGAGTAGGAGATCCTCATTTTTTCAATTAAGTTTCAATGAGTGGACTCTAAGAAGTATTCTTGCCAGTGACGGCACAACCATACATGGGAAAACTCAATATGGCCGCCATATCCTGGAGGGTGATAGTGCCTTCACTTGCAATATATGTAGGGTGTGCATATTCGGGCTCCACCTTTCAACCAGGGTTGATCAAACAATGGCCTATTTGAAAAATCATTATAATGATAGATATTGTAATATTTTAAATTTATACTATTCAAGAAGGATAAAATAATTAACGTAGTTTATTCAATTAGAAATACAAACTAGAATCCATACGAGCCACATGAATAAATTTGGTATGAATCAAGTGACCAGCAACCACATTTGGGATGGTATCAGGCTGATATCGGTTAGTGACACTACTCTGCGATGCTCGACAAACCTTCAACACCCTCTTATAATCGTCGTTCCACGTAACTAGTGACACATGCTTTCTTTGTGTGTGTCACCTCAATACATTGTATTCCCTCAAACTATGATGAATGTGGGCTCGAGAGGAACCATCGTCAAAAGAGTGCTCAAATGAACGATTCGATGATGTAGAGGAGGATAAAAATTCCATGCCCGTAATTCCAAATTAATATTCAAAATAAATTATTTAATTACAAACTAATTATTATTCAATTGTACTAATTACTTATATTTTTAATTATTATTGCACACCCTAAATATAATTAACAGTATTCGCCCTAAAATAATCACTAGTATCCAAAGTACATATATTTTTCACTACCCTAATTTTACATAATTATCATTACATTAACTACATATCATTATTATTACACTACCTATACATAATTATCACTATCCTATAATAAATTTAATATTACCATCCTATTTTATATAACTATCTCTGTCGTATTCTACATACCTTTCACTATAAGTGAAATAAATTAAAGAGAAGGTTAGATAACCTACTTGAGAGAGAGAGAGAGAGCTCATAAGAAAAAGTTTTAAATAGATGGTGGATTGTAAGGAATGAGAAGAGATGGGTTGATTAAATTGTAAAAAAAAGCTAAATTTAGTTTCAAGGTCTGCTAAATGAGTTGATTAATTTCAACTGAATATAATAATAAAAGGAAATATACTTAAGTAACTACTATCATATTATGTAACGAATTTGATATTTTATTGATCAGATTATAAAGAGTTTGATCTAAACACACACGATTAAGTCTAGTCCTAATAAGAAATTTGGTGTAGTAGGTGGATTTAACAAGATATTTGCTTTGTTATGTGGGATGATGTTCGTGGGATTGGATCTTCAATGCTAGTGTTGAGTGTTTTGACTGAAACAAGAGGGGTGAATACCTGTAAGACACTCTGATGCTTAAGTTAGTGTTTGTTTAATGAGCTTAAGTATATTGAGAATAGATAAATATACCGAGTCTTGGCCTCTCTATTTATAATATACAACATTATCTGCTTGTTAGCTCAATATATCGCATTAGCATGGCGGCATGATTGATATGCCCTCTAATTGGCTGGTTTAGGCAACTTTTCTTGCCTATACTTCACATGAAGTGCCTTTTGGCGTATTATGTTGTTGAGGCTTAATTGGAAGTTTTGTCCTTGTCATTCAATCATTAACTGATGAGGAAGTTTAACATACCTATGCTAATGGAATCTAGTTATTTGCTTTAAGAAATATCTTTGCGCGATTACGTGCACACATACTAACACATTTCCTTATTTAGCAAATGGCGGAGCCTAGGAAAAGACTCGGTCAATGCAAAAAGACTCAACTATTAAAATTCAGCTAATAACAATATTGTACTATTTTTAAAAACATAACCAATATCAAGGCTATACCATAATTTTTGAAGAAAATATATAGCATTTTTGAAAATAAGCTGATACCAAGTCACCAACTAGGAATTAAGTGGCCCCACCACTACCTTTAGCTCATATTGAGTTGTTGTTCCATTAGGCCCTTTATGACTTATAATATAGATTCAAATCACTTATATAATTATTAGCGTAATTTAATCTATTAAATGATAAGTCAACTTATTTTAAAAATAATGTAAAAATATTTTATCTAAATACTGTATAAAATATAAACTTTATATTTTAATTGTTATGAAATAATAATAAACTGGAAGAATAATAGAGATAGAAAGAGGTAAAGAAAAGAGCAGAGATAACTTCTCATTGCATTGTGTTCTTATTATACAATATCTGTATAGGGTCTATATTAATAGACCATTTACTATACTAAGTTACAATCAAATAAATGACAATGTTGAATCCTCCTTATTACATATTATTAACTTATAACAATTACAAAAACTATAAATTATTTCTTTTTGGGGTTATGCACATCCACATTCATTTTATTTATAACATTAACCCTTTTTTCAAGGAGTTGGCTGTTTTTAAGTACATATTAATTGATGAAACAAATTGCACAATAATTGGTCTAAGTAGTTGACAACAACAGAATTTAGGCTTTTTATTCTTCTATTATTATTATTTTCCGATTTCGGACCTTAGAACGCATCGAAACTTGTTTGTTGGTGAAAAGCTTAAATTGACTATCGACAACTTGCAGACCTGTGTTTTGGAAGCAAATGATGTGTCTCAGAACAATAAAATAGGAAAAGGAGAATTTGATGCAACTTTGAAAAAACAATTAAGAAAACGAATATTAAAGGCTAATGCTAATCTAAAGAGAAAGAGAAAAGGACCAAATGAAAAAGATTGATGTGTCTCCTTAAACACATTAGCTCCATGTATTTTGCTTCCGGTTTTCTTTCTAATCCGAGTTTATGAAAGTTTGCTAGACTTTTAAAATATTCAACCAATTCACACATTGCTAAGACACGTGTCTAACTTTTTCGCACGTGTTGACCTTCCATTCATCTCACTTGTTTTTAACTTTTTAAGAAACTGCCTTCAAGAAACAAGGCACGTGTCCTGCTAAGTGGAGAATTTTAATATTAAAATAGAGTAGTTATTGGGTAGAACATGCAATTAAGGAGGAGCCAAAATTTGAGCTGAAAGAAAATTAAACAAATATTAATTCGGTTGAGGATTAGGGTCACTTAAACCCACTTTTAATATTCGGAATCTGCCAAAACTTTGATTAGGACTAGCAAACAAGTATGCTCTTAATTATAAATGGAAATGTAAAAATACCCAAAGACAACATTCAAAATATTGGACCAAAAGATTTAACTTCGTATGTGAGAATCATATCCCTACTTAGAACGCTATTGGACCAACGGATTTAAACTCAGCGGATGAGCTTGTCCTAGTTTTGTTCTGAGTATATTTCTATTTAAATATTAAAATTATTTGAGTAAAATATGAATTTTTGCTATATTCATATAAATTAATTCGGGAACAATTTAGGGTTTGAGAATTTTTCAATATTATCATTTTATTTAAGCATATTTCTCATTTTATTTCAGTATGATCAATGTCGTTTATTATATTTTTCATTTTTTATTCATTGAGTTGTAAATTTACTTAAATTAAAGGTTTAAGTTTGTTCATATAAAGATAAAGAGTTACCTTTTGATTTCACCTTTTTTTTTTTTGGTAAGGAATTTTACCCTTTCAATTTGGTCAAGGGAATCACCCAACACGTTATTTATATTGACAAAATTTAATTTTTAAATTGTTAGCCCCTAACCTATAAAAAAATCCTCCTCATTCTTCATACAATATCAATTATCCACTTAAAACTAGCAAGTTGATTAATGCCATTGATGCAATAATAAAATATTACCTACCAAAACAAAATGTTAAGATTGAGAATTAATTAATTAAATAATAAAGATGAGTTGAAAGGTAAATAACCGAAAGTAGATCCTGGGCCGATCATGTGATCTTTCTCTATACAGCCTGGAATCGTCTTGGGAAAGCAGTTTGTTATCCCATGGGTCTTCAAAGGAATGCGAGTTACCTCTCAAGTCAGATTTGGTTCAAGCAAGTTTAATTATGTAGAAGAAGATGATATACCTTAGTGTTGATACATGTATTTATAGTGGATAGATGAGCACCTTGGAGAGATGTTACTTAGTGATCAATTGGAGGCAAAAATAGAGCTACCATGTTTAATGTTGAGGAGCTTGATGTCATGGAGTCTTTAATATCATAGTGCTTACTGTCATGTAGTCTTTAATATTATGCAGCTTGATGCCTGTAATTAGCTTGCTGCTATAGATGTATCTTTGTTGTCATAACTATCGTGCAGCTTGGTAAGATGAGCTTGCAGCCTTCTTTTACTATGAGCTTTCTTAATAGTAAAGACTTTTAATTTGGGCCTTGTATTGACATAATATTTATCCAGATCACATTGAAAGGCCAAAAGGAATAGTTAGACAAGTAAAGAAACAAAAACGAAGATGAAGATAAATTGAATCGGATTAACATTGAAAAATAGTTGTTGCGTCACCCTTCTTTTACAATTGAATATACAATTACTATTTATAGTTTATACATCTTCATCTCTTTAAAAATATTTGCCACATTTTTTAACCCTCTAGTCCAGTAAGGTTTGGGTCTATCTGTATCCAAGATTTTAGTTGCTTCTAAGTCAAGTTAGATCAAAATTTGACTTTAATAACTTAAACCTATGTAAATTGTCTTATTAATCTATCAAAGACTTTGTTTATAGGCTTGATATGGCATATTATAAATAATGAAAAGTCTAATTTATATTTTTAATTAAATTACAAAGATCCTTACTCAATAATATTCATAACAATACATGAAATAGTTATTTTTAGGAGTTTTACTTTGCTCTTGGGCAGACTTCATAAATTATATGATTTTATTAAAAAAATTAAAAGACCAGCATGCACGCCGTAGGCTAGATTTTTCAGAATGAGCCTATCACCTAATTTTTAAATTAACTTTCCTAAAAGTTTAAACTAAATATGTTTTCAAAATAATCTAGACAAAGCCTTAGCAGGCTGTAGACCCTTGACCTTGATAAAGTGTCTTACTCATTTACACTCCTTTATTGTAGATTATCTTTATACGTGAAAATAACTTTTCTCTTTTCCAAAGTGCTTGTTTGTGAGCTTTTATTTTTAGCTTATCTTCTTTTTATAAGTATAAATTTAACCAAACATAATTTTACAAAAATTCTTATAATAAAAAAAAATTTATAATAAAAAAAAGTTTACACGTTGATTTCTGGAGAGAGAAATTTTTTGACAAAAATAAAAAAAATAAAATTAGTTGACATGTAATATTTTGTAAAAAATGGTGAAAATGTATAACGGTTTTTTTTTAAAAAAAAAATCAAGTACCAAGAAATTATAGTTGTTTTTTGTTTTCTTTTATTTTTAATTATCAAAAAGAAAAAAACATGTATACAATTTAACCAAACATAATTTTACAAAAATTCTTATAATAAAAAAAGCTTTTTTTAAAATAAAAAAAAGTTTAAAACTCCCATGAGGAGTTTTGAGAGATGTGTGTCAACTTTTTTGAGTTCCCACATTTACTTTTCAATTATAGCCTTATTTTAAATTTTTATTTATAAATTTTATCATTTATGTTAATAACAACTTATTTTATCTTTTTTACTTTGAAAATCCTAAAAACAATTTTATACGATTATCAAACAATTTTAGTTTAACTTTATTTTAATTTTTTTTTTAACTTTAACTTAAAAGTAACTTTTACTTTAAATTTTTTTTTTTTTGCCACACAGGCTCAAGGCATACCAACTCGTCAGCTTTTTTTTTTTTTTTTTTTTTTTTATCAAAAAGTAAATCGAATCGGGTAGGCGAAAATCCAAATGAAATTGCTAACATCTGTAGTAGTAAACTTACTGATTTAATTCAATATTTAGTCGAAATTCAATGTTTCCATTAAAAGATTATATTTACTATCACTTATTTGGTTATTGTTGAATTAATTTAAAATCAATAATAATTATTATTTTTTTTCTATTTTCAACCGTTAATTTTAAATTGATGCAATAGTAATAACAAAAGTTGTAAAGGTTATAAACTTAAAATTGTGATAAGTATAATTTACCCCTTACTTCCTATATTTTTGTGAAAATGACTATTACTTCTTATTCTTCCGGCTAATACATCCTCTCCTCATCTTCATTGCTGAGTTCTTTTGGCTTCACAACATATGGTGGGAAGTTAAGTCTAGTAGCTTTTATATTTATTTTTATTTTTTTTGAAATATTCTGATCGGTTCATTGCTTCGCAACTAATCCGATTCGGGGCGGGTCTAGGATTAAGACTTTAAAGTCCTCCCAAAGGTGGTACTAGAGAGATTAGAACACATGCTTTCATTCTCATCTGTTTAGCTCTCATGCGCCAACTGAGCTACCACCATTTGGTAACTTTTATATTTTATAAACTAGTTTCCTACTCTTTTCACTTTGTCAGTTCATTAATTGGTAAATAGCTATTTAGATTAAAGTAATTAGGCTGACGGTCGATCTAATTTAAGGCCCAATACCCATAAATCCGTAGCCCGCAACCCATTACGTTTATAAGCGAACTAACATTATATTGCTAATAGACTATTATGAACATATTGGTTATTGATTTTAACATTAACTGCATTAGTTTTTCTTTTTCCCTTGTAGCAAGAAATATTATTCTCCCAGGTATATAAGCATATATTTATTGAATCACGTAAATTTTACAGGTCCATTTATTTTATTATATTTTTTTTCGTTACAGGTGTTATTGTGTATCACATATAGTATTATTATTAGGGGAAATTATTTATCATTTTAAAGTACAGTTATTTTAGTTAAAATTAATATTTTTTTATTAATATTTAAATTAAATTTTCTTTACTCATAATTTTTGTTTCTCTCATTATAAAACACAGTTGTATTGATTAAAATAATACAATTTTATATCCTTGAAAAGAATAAGCACTAATCCCTTCTTATTATTATTATTATTATTAGCTGACATTGGTATTTTTAGTATGAACCAATTCTCTCGAATTGCTAAGTTTAAATTTTTAGGTGAAAATACATGAGTGATTTTATTATATTTCTCATATTATATTATATCTAACACATCCCTATCTTTGATAAATTTATATAGGGAAAAATGTTTATCCTTTTAAATAACACAACTTATATCCTTTCACTCTCACAAAGAAGTGGGACCCACACCTTTTTTTTCAACTCTCTCTCCTCCTTTGTCTATATCTTTTTCTCTCTTAAAATGACACAATTTTACATCCTTTAAAATAACACACACTTTACCCATTTATATAATATCTTATGAGAGTTTTTTAGACTTGAAACTTGGACAATATACAAGTCCACGTAAGAAATTTAACATTAAAAGAATGAACACGATAAGATGAAACAGTAGACCATTTTCATAAAGGCTTTAATATTGTATTATTAAACAAATTTATAATATTATATGTAACACACCCTTATTTTTAACATATTTATACTATATCTGGCACTTCTACATAGGAATGGCAAAGTGGGCGGCCCGCCCCGCCCTACCCCGCCAAAAAATGAGGCAGCCCGCCCCGCCCCACTTTTGATAGTGGGCTGAAAAACTTTGTCTGCCTCGCCCCGTTTGGCAGGTTGGGCGGGTTGGCCCGCCAGCTCGAGCCTATTTTATACTGACCCGCTTCGGCCCGCCAAAAAAAGAGTCTGCCCCGCCCCGTTTTGCCATCCCTACTTCTACAATACTCCATGAAATTTCTCCTACATATTTTCGAAGAGGCGAGTCTTCACCTTTGTGACTTGGGATCTGTAAGAATAATAAAATGTTTGCTTTTCCGCCGACAAGCCTTTGCTATTATACTGCGATAGTGCAAGTAACTATACATAATTAGAAAAATTAGTTAGAATTTACATAAGGATGGTTATTTAATGAGATAAATTTGTAACACGAAATACATACGGTAACCAAATTCATTTAATAGGATGATCATGTCATTAACCTAACTAGCTTTGGGGCAACAAAGCATTGCTAGTGCTCTGTGTTGTCATTAAATGTGTTGTGGTCTTGTTGAGCCCAAACCCATTTATGTCAGTGGCTATGTTGGGCCTAATGGTCACACACTAAAGTCTATTCATTAAATCAAGTATTATGCCCTCCGAAGCGCAAAATTCCTTAAACCCTGTCATTGTGTACTCTCCTCCTCTATCACTCCTAAACCTCTTAATTTTCAAGTTGAGTTGATTTTCTACTCTTGACTTAAAAATCTACAACCTTTCAAAAACTTCATCTATCGATTTCAACAAATAGACATGACAATATCTAGAAAAATCGTCTATGAATGTTATTAAGTACTTCTGACCACCTTTAGTAATATGATTTCTAAAGTCACAAGGTCAGAATGTATCAGATCAAAAAGTTGTGTGCTTTTATAAACCGACTTAAAAGGTTTTCTAGTGATCTTTGTTTGTGCACATACTTCACATTTGTCAAATCGAATAGAAGAGTATCAAGAGTTTTAGTTAGATGTTACATTTTCTTGTAGTTCACATGTGCAAGCAAAGATATAAGTTTCCTTTTAAGTAAAGATACTACTCTAGCTTATTTTAGAGTTAGTAATTTACTTGAAGAAAACACCAAATTTGCAGTTTGAACATGAGTCACATATGTATCATTACCACTGCAATTTTCCACCGTGTCTTTCACTTCTATGACCTCAGTGAGTAAATTCCTATCATTTGTAGAATGGCAGGTAGCACCGCTCTCCAACCACCACTCAGAAGAGACACTGACCTTTTCATTCTTCAGTATTCCAATAAAAGTTTGAGGCTCAGGTTCATTAGTTAACATATTAACCTCATTTTGTGTTTGGGATTATTAATCAGAGTGGGAATCTGAGTACTGTGTTTTACCGAGCGGAGCCTTTCGAGCAAGAAGCTGGTGAGAGTAAAACTTTATTCCGGTCACGAAGAGATCCAACTAGTAGCAATCAGTAAACACTCAATTAATGGAAAATTCAAAAAGTCAAAGAAAAAGCATGTGAAATGCTTGCAAAACAAAAAAACACTAACCGAATGAGAATCTGAGTAGTGTATGTGGCCGAGTGTAGCCTTAAGAGCAAGAAGCTGGTGAGAGTAAAACGTATTTCGTCACAGAGAGATCCAACTAGCAGCAATCAGTAAACACTCAGTTAATGGAAAATTCAAAAAAGTCAAAGAAAAAAAGCATGTGTGATCCTTGCAAAACAAAAAACACAAATCGAATGAGAATCTGAGTACTGTATTTGGCCGAGCGGAGCCTTTCGAGCAAGAAGCTAGTGAGAGTAAAACATATTCCGGTCACGGAGAGATTCAACTAGTAGCAATCAGTAAACACTCAGTTAATGGTAAATTCAAAAAGGCAAAGAAAAAAAACATGTGAGATCCTTGCAAAATAAGAAACACGAACCGAATCTGAATCTGAGTACTGTATTTGGCCAAGCGGAGCCTTTCAAAAACGTTGAAGTTAAAAGAAATTGAAATACAAAATCACCGATAAGGTTCGGTGGAGAAAGAAAATGAAATTAAAAGAGCATTCGTAAATTTTCTTTAGAGTCATTAGTTCATCAAATTCACAGTTGAAATTCCTCATTCCACGGAAAAAACAGTGTCATTGCGATCAGAGTTAAATGAGCAGCAAAATGAAAAACACGAACACAGAATCACCGATAAGGTTCAGTGGAGAAAGAAAATGAAATTAAAAGAGCGTTCGTAAATTAAACAACGATTTATTTTCTTTAGAATCATTAGTTCATCAAATTCACAGTTAAAATTCCACATTCCACGGAAAACACAGTGTCATTACGATCAGAGTTAAATGAGCAGCAAAACGAAAAACATTAACAGAGTGGGAATCTGAGTACTATATTTTACCGAGCGGAGCCTTTCGAGCAAGAAGCTGGTGAGAGTAAAACGTATTCTGGTCGCGAAGAGATCCAACTAGCAGCAATATGAGATCCTTGCAAAACAAAAAAACATGAACCGAATCGGAATCTGAGTACTATTTGGCTGAGCGGATCCTTTGGAAGAACGTTGAAGTTGAAAGAAATTGAAATACAGAATCACCGATAAAGTTCGATGGAGAAAGAAAATGAATTTGAAAGAGCGTTCGTAAACTTTCTTTAGAATCTGCTCCTTACTCACCCCAATCAAATGGTGTTGCTGAGCGCAATAATATGACATTAACTGAAATGTTAAACTCTATGTTATTACAGCTGGCATGCCTTCCTCCTATTGGGGAGAAGCAGTTCTAACTGCCAATCACATCCTGAATAGGTTGCCGCACTCTATGTTGTCTATGACTCCTTATGAGATATGGCATAAGCGCTCTTGTAGATATGATACTCTTAAGACTTGGGAATGTATTGCTTATGTAAGAACACAAGATCCTAACAGACCTAAGGTGGGACCTAGAACCATTACTTGCGTATATCTAGGAAGTGCAGAAGACAATGCTGCAAATAGATTTTTGGATCTATTTACAACTCCGGTGATAGAATCCATAGATGCAGAATTCTTTGAGAATAATTTTATCAAAGATCATGGCTTGAGTGTTTCTGGATCTATAGATATGATTTTAGAATCTCTTATAGAATCTGAAGCAAGCCCTTCTGACACTTACCCCACACAACTGGCTGTTGAATCAGTTCCAGTTAGAGTATCTAAGAGAGAAAGAGTTCCCAAAGACTTTGGCAAGGAATTTGTCGCTTACCATCTAGAGGATGATCCATTCTCCTATCAGGAAGCAATGAGATCTAGGGAATCTCTACTGTGGGCGGAAGCCATAGATGATGCAATGAGCTTTCTGCTGCATAATCATACTTGACAGCTAGTGGATTTGCCGAAAGGGGCTAAGGTTATAGATTGTAAGTTGGTAGTGAAGAAGAAACTGAATAGTGATGGATCAATAGCCAGATACAGAGCACATTTAGTAGCTAAAGGCTATAGACAAGAAAGTGAAATAGACTATTTTGGCGTCAACTCACCTGTGTGTTATCTATCAACTATAAGAATTCTTCTTGCTTTGACATCTATTGAACACTATGTAGTGCATGAAATTGATGTAAAGACAACTAGTGGATGACATGTTAATTCTTGGTTTTGATCATTTTGTAGTGAGTGACATGAAAGCTAATTTAGCTAAAGAATTTGACATGAAAGATCTTGGTATTTCAAATACCATTCTTGGTATGAAAGTAAGCTTTGATAGACAAGTTATCTCCCTTAGCCAGACTCATTATATTGAGCAGCTACTTTCTACCTGGGATACAGTGAGTGCAAACTGAGTGAAACACCATGTGATTATAATAATAGACCGAGTCCTCATGAAGGGACCAGTGTGGATCAGTTAAAGTATTCAAAACTGATTGGTAGTCTCATATATGCTGCAAGTTGCACTAGACCTGACATAGCCTTTACAGTTAGCATGCAGAGTCATTTCACTAGTAATCCTAGTAAAGAGCATTGAGATGCCGTCGATAGGCTGATGCGATATCTTAAAGGTACTAAAGATTATGCTCTACACTACTCTGGTTATCCTTCAATTATGGATTAATATTCTGATACTTCACTGTGTTCAGAAATCAGAAATAGTAAGTTCACCAGTGGATACCAACTTATTTTGATTCTCATTTTCACAAAATAACTTTGTTTAACTCGAGCAAAAAGGTTGGTTCAGTGATACATATTTGATTCTGTTTAAGTCTTTGTGAAAGCAAAAAAATCTCTTTGGAAGAATTAATTCCGCCATGATGTGAATATTCTCAATTGAATAGGATTACCTCTCCTGGAGGATGCTTATGGTTTATAAAATAAAATAAAATTGTTTAACTAGCATTTTGCATAAACAAGAAAATTTTGGATGTGTATGATAGTTTTTCTTTTGGTCTGAAAGACTGAAATAGTTTTATTAATCTGAGCCCAACCTGGACATATGCTTCGGCCAGCCTCCACTCCTGACCTTACATTTGTAAGCCCAAGCATTACATTAATTGTACTAAGACCAAAAACAAAACCTGGCCATATTTAGAAGTGTGATACTACTAGCTCTTGCCCCGTTTTGAATAAAAAGAACACTGGCCCACGATTAGCAGGGTTAAACCCTTTACTGGGCAATACTAGTAACCAGTCTCTTTATCACTTCATAATTGGTTTCAACATGTGAGATTACTAGCTTAAAAATGGTTTCGCTTTGCTGATTCAATGGACAAAACCCACATATATATGATATTGGGCTGAGTTAACTTATTAATAAGTTAAGTTTAGTTATTTTTTACCCTATTGTTATTAACACGACCCACATATTTGATCGAATTAGTCTTTTAAAGATTTTAGATATTAATTTAATTGGTCAATATTTAAATATACATCAATTTAGCTCCCAATTGTATTTTTAAACATCAATTTGGACCATATTTTAATACTTACTTTAAACTTTTAGATACTAAGTAGAAGTTTAAAAATCTAAAAAGATCAATTTAATATGCCATGTATTTCTAAAATATTTCACTAAGAAGTTTGAGTTTTTTTACTTCAAAAATCAAACTTTCATCACAAGGTGGGTCAGTACTAATTAATTTGGATTTGGAAGATGAATAATATATTTTAACCAGATACTGATGCAGAAAAGTTAAACAAAGTCATTATAGAAAAGGCATAACCCTAATACCACGGCAATAAAATAATAAAAAATATAAAACCAAAGTTCCAATACATGGTAGGTCAGTATTAATTAATTTGGATTTGGATGCTGAATAAGGTAATTTAATTAGCCAGACAATGAAGCAGAAATTTCAATCAAAAGTCATTTTGAGAAAAGGCGTAACCCTAATAAATTAATAATACCACGGTGATCAATATAATATAAATTTACGTGGAAATGTGGACCGAAACTTAGTCATATAGTTTCAATTGGCTAAAAGAAAGTTAATGGTGCATGCAAGAACAAAAGCCTAAATACTCCCAAAACATAGTCAACTTCCGGGAACTTCTTGGTGTGAACACAGAGAAGAGAGCACAAGTAAAATTAGCCGAAGAAGAATGTGGCAACTGATAAAGATTGAATAGTGTCAACTCAAAAGTTTGGGATTCGATGGGCCTTTAATTGGAAGGTCATATGTTATTAGTTATTACTATATTTTATTAGGAGTAATGTTATATTTATAAATGTTTTATGAGGAAGGATATTCTTACTACCAAAATTTTCTATTACTAACTTATTACATATCTAATCACCATTGAATCAAATAGAGAGAATGTTAAAAAGTTTTTGAAAAAAGAGAAAATGTTAATCCAATGTGATTAGATAGGTAGTGAGTTGGTAGTAGAAGATTTTGGTAGTAAGAATATCCATCCTCATTTTTTATTTATAAATTCTTTCAAATTATTATATTATATATTATGGGTAGTACATATTTTTTTAAGCAAGTTTATGGATAGTACATACTACTTATGTACTACCCATAGTATATAATATAATTTGTAAAAAGATTTTTAAATATAATTACTCCTTTTATTAGGCCTTGAATATACTTGATTTTAAAATGAGATATCCTCCTCATCTTAAACTTTCTCCTCTCAAAAGAGGAGAAGAATAATTTGCTCATATTCACACTAGCTTTTGGAAAAAAGCATGGGAGGGATCGAGAAGAACATTAAACAAATCCATATATCTAGATGAATAATTATTTGCTTGCTCGCTACTTCTTCGGTTCTAATTGAAAGATATATATCTCTTTAATTTATTAACTTTCAAATCTTGCTCTTAACACACATATTTAACTAGCGTGGATCATGAATTAATATTTGATACACAATTGATGTATGAAAAAAAAATCTATATTAACAGCATAAATATAAGGTTGAAGTACATTTTGATTTATTTTGTTTGACTCAAAATCAATTTTGACTCCAAAACACGTAGTTTACAAAGTAACAATTTATCTTGTGATTTTTTTTTATCCTTTTAAGGAAAAATACATGTTAGTGCATGATTGGTAACAATTTTTCAGGGGAAAATATTTACTATTTTCTTTTTCTTAAAGTTCTTCTAAAAAATTGTAAAAAAAAAAAAAAAGTTTTTTAAGCTCAAAATAAGTTAATCTAAACATGTTGGAGTATAGCTACTAGCTAGGAATGTAGTATGGGTAAGATTGCACGGTTTATATCGGTACACAATTCATCAAAATGATTATGGGTATGAGGAATCTGATACCCCATATACATAGTTATTGAGAGAATTCGATAACTATTCATTAGAATTTAACCATTTTTTCTCAAGAGTGGTTGTGCGTATCACTTATGTAAAACTATCATTTTCCTTGTTGGTTCACTCATGAAAGGAACACAAATCTGCATTGTCAAGTTATTTTGTTAACACATATTAGCAAGATCAAACCCCCTTTATGTCAGAGAGACGTGTGGCTGAAAATCTTTTGTATTACTGTTACACCAAAGATTCAGTACATCCCACCAATAAAAATATGACATATCAGCTAAAATTTATTTTTTTTTGTCAATTTTTTTCTCTCTCATCTGATATGTAATACTCTCATTGATAAGATGTATTGAATTTAGATACAACAGTGGTACCAAAGATTTATTCCACGTGGTTATGGTTGATGTTTTACTGTTTTAGAGAGAAAAACTTTACTTCAATAGCTTCTGTTCTATGTCTAGGTAGGGGCTTGGAGTTTTGTGTGGTCTGCAGAGAGCAAAGTTGCCACTAAGTCAGATTTAGTGGAGAAAATTGTTCCCACTAGCAATAACACATACATGAATGCTGAGAACATTTAAGCTTTTTAGTTGTTGAACATGATGACTTCCACCACCTGAACATGCACTAGGCAGAGTCAGAACAACTAACAATTTTTACTCTTACACTAACACTGTTATTAGAAACAAAAGAATATAAAAATAATTAGTCATTAGACACGATATGAGGAACCAGAAAATACCTATAAATTAGAAAATTTGCTTACCATATATCTTGACTGTTTCTATACTGTTCACATAAAGCCTAGACTAGAGGATGTCCTTAAGATTTAATGGCATTAATTTCCCACTAGAATTTGACTTGCTTCACCATCATTTCTATGTCATCTTTCCACTTTCATATTGTGCTCCATATTGACTTAAAATATAACTTCCATGTTCACCTAATAACTATAGCCTCTCTGCACCCTAATACTGGCTCTGAGTTTTCACACATGAAAAGGCCACAAGCTGATGAAAGCTTTCCAAAGAGTGGGAACACGTTGGTCCCCCCAAAAAATGATGAGTTGCTATCACCTTTATGACTTTGCCTCCCCATCATCCACTTTCCATGTTAAAAAAAAATGCTGAAAAAATCTTTGTATAAATTGAGAACTAGCATATGGGAAGCAACACAGCCTAGAGTTATTGCTGAGAATTAAATATATTACAAGGATGGCAGGCACTCTCTTTCGTTTATTCGTGATTCTTCTAGGGCTTTCTCATCTTATATGCTTGAAAGCAGTCCCAGTTACAAGTAAATTCTACTACATTATTTCTAATTTTTTTCTTGTAGAGTTGTAGTTCTCCTTCATCTTCTTAGTCTTTTTACAAATGACTTGTTTATGTAATCAGGAACTGAAAACCTTATGCAAGGTCCCCAAGTTCACCTTACTCTGGAGAATACCCACAAGGTAGAATTTGATATCATAAGACTATTCCTAAGTTGCTTTAGACATATATACAATGCATTTATTTAACCATGTACATAAAGTCAACGAACTTATGTTGCATGTATTCAAATTAAATACAGGTTACCACTCAGAGAAACTGGTACTATGAGGAACCAACCATTGCTCATAGGATGGATTTGGAACTCCATGACTATGCACCATCAGGGGCAAACGGTCGTCACACTCCAAGAGCACCATAATGTGTGAAATGATGTGTTGATTTTTAGTTCCTATACATAGCTAGTAGGCATCTTAAATAGACATAACCGTTGAATTCTAGAGGTAATTAAGTGTGATGAGAGAAAGGACCAACTAGAGTTGAATCCCCAGTGTTCAGTATGATTATATAAGGAACTTATCAGATACTCATGTTGGTTAATTCAGTTTTATGTATCAATAAGCACTGAAATTTCAAGTAATAGCATTACTGCTATAATTTGTGCTCTACTCAAAAACTGATATTTCATCAGTTCTATTCCATCTTTTAACCACCAATAAAATACCAAAATACATGGTGCCAAAAGTTCTCCACCACTTTGTGTATTAATTCGTCGAATAAACAAAGGTTAATAATATGTTACGTTGCCTACGAGTTGGGGATGCACTTGGCATTAAACGGACAAGTCCAAAAAAAGATATGGAGAATTAAAAGTGAGGAACCATTTTTTTCCACCCACAGCAAGTTGACAGAGGTTGCATAACCACGTTCTTGGAAAGTGAATCAGGAACTAATCTAAAATGTTTGTTTAGTTTATGTAATCATGTTAGTTGGCCACTAATTAAGTACACCTAAAGAGTATCTCATATCTCATATTTAATACTACTAATTTGTTTTTTTGTTCAGTGGAGAAAGCGATCGATAATGTCGGTAGGAACATATTTTTGTCTACCATTCCGCTATAAAAGTTTGAGGCCAATAAAATAATGTTAATTATATAGCATATGAAGTTAGTGGAATTCCTAGGAGCACATATTAATAATATTATAGTCAATAAGATCAGAAACACATATTTGTATATTGGACGTAAGTAAGGAGATTAATTTAAATATACTTGAGATGCATAAAGTAATGCTCGCAGAAAATTTAAATATACAGAGATCATATTCCTATTCAGATAAACAAATTATTAAACCTGATAGAAATAACTCTGCGGCCCAATTTAGAGACAATAGAGTATTACACACCGGAATGAAAGGAAATATCAAAAGTTTCTTTCTTATTATAACAAGAAATTATGAATTACTGATGATTAAGACACGCTCAAACCATGAAAAGAAATTTTATGTAACTGACTGGTCATGGAACAGAAAGATACTTGTTTCCACTAATGATGAACATTTCCAGCAGCAGGGAAGAAAACCCTTGTATCATTAGTATTCTGGAGATGGAGCAACAGCAGGTGCTGGTGAAGGAACACTCTTTTCATCAACACGTGAAAATCCAAATTTCCTGATGAGTTCATTTGCAATTAGCTCATTAGCACTGTCTGTGGGGTGGTACTCATCCCAAAACACATATTTGCTTCTATCTTTGCACAGTGTTGATGCAGGTGTGCATGTAAGGGAGGGTCTAATACTCCCAAAGGAACAACAGGGTGAGTCTGCGTTTTGGAATCCTACAAAGCAAACATAATTTCAATGGAAGTATATAAGCTAACATATTTTTACAATTTCTGATCATGTATAAAATGTTGGCCATTCCTTAGAAAGCAAGGACATTGTGAAACCTTTTAGATCTTCTAAAGAATACCGATTCCTAATGATTTCTTTATACTATTATATGCACTGTGCTTTCATTCTTTTTAAGTGTTTCACAAACATCATATGTATCAGGTTCATTTAGATACTTGCCAATGGTATATGAAGCACCGATAAGGCGTTTTCGATACGTTCTTGATGATAGAGGATGTCGATTACCAAACAATACGTGTCTGATACGCGTATCCGATAAGTTGGAAAAAGATTTAAGGAGTATCGGTGCTTCTTATGTATAAGGTTAGTGAGAGAAGTATCATATTTACTTACCATACTTAAATGGATAGCTAATCACATCATAAACAACATCATATGCATCTCCAAATAGATAACTTGAATCGGGGAGTTGCTTCACCAAGTCATCAACTAACTCACTTGTAGCTTTGTTAAAGCTAAGAGCCAGTTTGTTTGCTTTTTCTCGACAATTATTCCCAGTTGTACTAAGCACCCTTTGAAGGGGAATGCAGCCCATTGGACCCAGCCCAAAAACCACGAGTTGTCTTGCTCCTAATCTATGAAGTAGCTAAACAGAAAAAAAAAATCATAATTGAATAGATTTTTATTATTAGATGCAAAAAAATATTTTCAAAGCAAAAAAGAGGTTGTCTTAGAGTAAACTAAATAAACCTTCAGCTGTTTTCTTAGTGTTCCAATTAAGTAGTCCATGAAGGTTTTATCATTGTATTTCCATGAATCACTATAAACCGGCATTAAGTAGTTGTTGATGAAGTCATTGCTCCCTAAAGCAACAACATAATTAGCTTCCCGAAAAAACTTTTCTGCCCCCTTTTTTCCAATTTTGCCTCTAATTAATTGTTGTGTCCCCTGAAACAGCTCAATTTGTTTGTCCAGAGATAACTTTTGGATCTGCAAGATGCATAATTATTCATACAAAATATATAATATGCTTTCTAATGGTTATATGACACATAGCTAGTATGACAACTCACAAAATAGGTGCCAGTTTCATTCAAGATGCCGCCACCCCCAGAAGCATAGTTCACTCCCTTTTCTAGTATAATTTCTTTGGTTAAAGATGGGTCCAGAAATGCAGGAGGCCTTGGGAGGCCCAACTTGTCACCTGAAAATGTATAACATGACAAACTCTAATTTCAAATTTGTTCACAGGTTGATTAACAGCGTGGAGGCTATGATACCATGTCAAAGAATCTTGGGATACACCACAAAAAAAAAAGGCCAACTCAGTTCAAATACCCACTTTGTGAGTGTTCATCCAACCAATGTGAGACTATATATCTCAACAGAAATCTTTTTATTTTGGGGTGAGGTTTGAAATACATTTATTCATGCTGAAAATTAAAGGGGAACATCATATCACTTTTGGCAAAAGAATCAAAAGAAACTTAAAAAAAAACAAAACAGATCAAGCAGCCACATAGGCTTCCTGAAAATCAAAAGAATCAAAACACATGCTGATATCAATTTAGTTATGTTCACTGATTACAATGTGTGTGCATGCTAAAAAGTGAAAAGGTTACCTATAATATCAGAAACTGTGCGACCATTAGTGAACCTTCCATTAGGTAACCCATTACCCATATCTATACCATACCAAGGTAAGCTTGCCTGAGCAAGGCTTCTAGAGAGATACTTGTTATTTCCAACATCCGAGAGTGAGTCTCCAAAAATGAACTGCACAATCTTGCAATGGCATCCTTCAAGCCCAATTCCAAAAATGGTGGCTACTATAGTAACTAGCAAAAGATTGAACTTCATGTTTGTCTAGCAAGTTATACCTCTATGCTCTTCTGTGGCCGTTAAGCATTTGGGTTAGTTTTTTTATAGTAGCTAAGCTAGCTGATAAGAATTTTAAATCATAGAATGATTGAGATTGTATTACAATTTGGCATCAACACGCAGAGAAAATGTCTTGTGCATGCAAAAGCGGGAAGTAGATAGTTTGATATACCAACTTTTACTATACTGATTCAAAACTACTGCAACTACCCATATATTTTGTTACAACTTAGTGAGTAAAATCACGAATGCATGCTGAAGTGTAGAATTTGTGCATGTTGCAATTTGTAACACCATTACAAGGTAAGAATTGGAGAATATGGGGTAACCCTTTAAATTGAATTCTCAACGAACATGTTGCATGTCCTTGGAGTGGATTGATACGGTAAGTTCACCAAACCGGAAAATGCAATATTATTCAAAATTTTGTCTCAAAACTCAAACAGCAGCGCTATTTCCTTCAAAAGTGTAACAGATAAAAGGCAAGGATATTAAAAAGTCTTGCGAAATCTCATGGAAATCACATTTAAATGAGATTTCTTATTTTTGAGTTTAATTTAAGGGATAAATATTTATGCAGAGTTAAAGTTATCTACAGTGAACTCAAACCGACGTCGTTTTGGATTATAAGATTAAAAAGACTAATATAATCCTGCAATATATTAGAATTAAAAAAATACCGTGATTCCCATCCTAGTGACCGGAGAAATCCTTTAATATTTTTAACACATCTTGAATTATTTCAGTCGTCCCATAATATTTTTAAATTTGTAATTATTTTAATTAATTAATAATAAATAACAAAATTATTAATTTAATCAATATATTTTACATAGTATGTTAATATATTTATATCGATATAATGTATACTATGAAAAAATTCACATTCTTTCTTATTTTTAAATAAGTCTTGTTGAAGAGAAAAAAACAATTTATTTTAATATATATAACTATTAAATACTATACTTATAATCAATTGTGATAGATTCTTACATGATAAAAATTAATTTTTAAAAAATCTAAAGTTATTATAAAATAACTCTTAATTCTAATTATTTATTTTTAAAATTTTGTGACTGAAATCATGTGTAATTAATGTGTAAACTTATATAATTTATCAAATAAATCAAATGAAACTAGTCATTAACGAAGATGTTACAAGTCAAATCTAAATCCACAAAAATTCCATATGATAATGTCATAGAATGAATTCTCCTTTATTACATACTAGACATGCCACCAACTACAATTTTATGTTTTGATAACCCAAAGCTTGCCACACAATATTTAATAAGGTTATTTTGTTATTGGTACAAAGAATGTATTAGAGCTAGAGAAATGATAAGAGTAATCCTTTTTCAAGGAAGAGATAATTTCCTTCTTAACCCGAAGAATTATAAGTATTTATTTTAGGGAGATCGGTTATACTTACTACCTAATTTTCTTACTACTTGTTATTACTAAATCTTAACCGTTAATTTCCGTCAATCTAACGGTTGTAATTTATGGGATCATATTTATTAATTAATTATTAATTTACAATAAATTATAACCATTAGATTAACAGAAATCAACGGTTAAGATTTGATAGTAACAAGTAGTAAGAAAATTAGATAATAAGTATGACATTTTCCTTTATTTCATGGAAAATAGTTATATCATATTGTAAGAAATTAGTCCTTTCATGCTATAGTCACAATTAATTTGGTCCCTATCATTTTCTTTTCTTTTTATTTTAAAAGTGATAAAATCCATATTAATTATATGGGTTTATCATCTATCATTTTTGACCATAAAAATTTTTCTACACATTTATTTTGACAAAAAAAAAAGTGCAAAATAAGAATCACTTTTTCATATCTTACGAAACCCTAATTATATTTGTAACATTACACGATAAATTTCCTCCGAACTGTGTTAACGAACAAAAGCAAATCCAAGTACATTCAGTTCAGAACTGAGGTACTATTGGGGGTTGGCACCAACTACATTTACTCCGATTGAATTTGCGAAACAGATTATTGAATGCATGAAGAGTGTGAAGTTGTGAACTGTGAACTGACAACAGCATTTAGATTCACTGCGTAACGTGGCTACATGTGAGCCACTCAAAAATCAGTAACGCGGACAAACACTTCCCATGCAAGGACCATGATCCCAAAATCTATCCACATGAAATCTCAACCCTCGATGCCATCCATCCAACGGCTACAAACTCCCTCAAATCCCAAACCATATCCACCAAAACAAATACAAAATAAGAAAAAACCCTCAAAATTCTTCTCTGCTCTGCCCACTCTCTCACCACTCCATCAACATGAACTCCATCGCTTTCAAATCCTTCGTCGGACTCCGCCAATCCTCGCCGGAAACCCCCCACTTCGCCACCCAACCCAAAACCATCACTCTCCACCGGAAGTTCAATGTTATCGCCGGAAAATCCAGCCCCAAGGTACAGGGTCGGAATCTCCGGGTCGCCGTCGTAGGCGGCGGCCCGGCCGGCGGGGCCGCCGCCGAGACGCTTTCTAAAGGTGGCGTCGAAACATTCCTGATCGAACGGAAGCTTGACAACTGCAAGCCATGCGGCGGAGCCATTCCACTCTGCATGGTCGGAGAGTTCGACCTGCCATTGGACATCATAGACCGGCGCGTGACGAAGATGAAGATGATATCGCCGTCGAACGTCGCCGTCGACATTGGCCGGACCCTTAAGCCGCACGAGTACATCGGCATGGTTCGGCGTGAGGTGCTGGACGCTTACCTCAGGGACCGGGCCAAGGAAAACGGGGCGAATATCATAAACGGGTTGTTCTTGAAAATGGATATCCCCAAGGATAAGAACTCACCCTACGTTCTGCATTACACTTGCTATGACGGCAAAACCGGTGGTGTCGGTGAGAAACGCACTTTGGAAGTTGATGCTGTCATCGGTGCTGATGGTGCTAATTCTAGAGTCGCCAAGTCTATTGATGCTGGTGAATATGACTACGCCATTGCATTTCAGGTTGTTCTTTTAATTTGTATGATTTATATTCTTTTTAATTTCACGATTTCTTTTTGTGGGGTGTTGGAAATTTCTCAAAGTTAGTAACTTTTTAAAAAAAAAAATTGTAGGGCTTTTGTGTAGTGGTGTTTTTGTTTGAGTATTGTTATAATTTTTGAAAGTGTTTCTCAGGAGAGGATAAAAATTCCGGATGATAAAATGGTGTATTATGAGAACCTTGCGGAGATGTACGTGGGTGATGATGTTTCTCCGGATTTCTATGGGTGGGTGTTTCCAAAGTGTGACCATGTGGCTGTTGGCACTGGTACCGTGACACACAAGGGAGACATCAAGAAGTTCCAACTAGCAACAAGGAAAAGAGCTGAGGACAAGATTTTGGGAGGGAAAATCATCAGGGTGGAGGCTCACCCTATACCGGAACATCCCCGGCCACGAAGATTGTCCGGTAGAGTGGCGCTTGTTGGTGATGCTGCTGGCTATGTGACCAAATGCTCTGGAGAGGGAATCTATTTTGCAGCCAAGAGTGGGAGGATGTGTGCAGAGGCAATTGTTGAAGGTTCAGAGAGTGGGAAGAGGATGGTGGAAGAAGGAGACTTGAGGAAGTACTTGGAGAAGTGGGATAAAACTTATTGGCCCACTTATAAGGTCTTGGATGTGCTTCAGAAAGTGTTTTATAGGTCCAATCCTGCTAGGGAAGCTTTTGTGGAGATGTGTGCTGATGACTATGTGCAGAAGATGACATTTGATAGCTATTTGTACAAGACTGTGGTACCTGGCAATCCACTGGAGGATCTCAAGTTGGCTATTAACACCATTGGGAGCTTAGTCAGGGCTAATGCTATAAGGAGGGAGATGAACAAACTTAATGTATGACAATATTCATTGTCTGTCTGATGCTTATCATTAGTTTTTGCATTGTGTATTTCCTAGTAGACATGATCTCCTTATAAGGTATAAGTATAACTATCTGTGTAAGCAAACGGATTAAATTTTCATGCAATCTCATATTGGCACTCAGGCTTTCAGGTTTGCACCTTTACGATTATTAAACCGAATTGTTATATACATTTTACTTAATAGTTCGGACCAAGGTCATTAAGGGCATGAATGACAAGGTCTAGGTCATTAATAGGATGGATTGTAATTAATACTTACTGAGAAATAACTGTTTTTAATGGAGCATAGGTATTCCTAGAGAAGCATGGTGCGGGGCAATTATCATAAGTGTTTAAGGAAGTGTGTTTAAGGTAGGCTTGAGCAGGTGTATGATGTATCTTTAAGCCAGGCTTAAGTTTAAGTAGGTGCATTTTCAGAAGTGATCTCTGTGAGAGTTTCAACATCACATGGTTCGGGGAGAGCAAGATTAAGAAACTAATTTTGATGCACCCAGTAAGAGTACTAATGATTTGAAGTGGAAGCATCACCTCGGCCAATAGTTGCAGGAGGGCATGGAGTGTCACCGTTAACTTAAAACTTCAAGATTACAAGCAACAACGAAAGACCAGAACTGTTTGTAGCAGGTATGATAGTTTGTGCCATATAATTTTATAGGAAGATTGATCATTGAACTCAATGAAGTCTTTGAGATATAGGAGAGGAGACAACATTTTCAGTTGTAGAAGCAGAGCAGAGGTTGAAGAGAGACCATGAGGATAAAAAAAAACCTAGTAAAGCAAGAGGACTTCTGACACCATGTCATAAATTTATTATCTCAAAATTTTAAGCTGTCAGTGAACATACATAACTGAACTGAACATACATGAATGGTTCTATATCCAGTATGCCCCTTTACAAGCTTTTAAGTGTGGACAATGTTAACGACAGTGGCGCAAAAATCTGTGTTTGGTTTTGGTGGTATCACAGAAAAAATACAAAAATTATATGCAATTACAGAAAATTAAAATACAATATTCAAGGAAAGAAATTTGCAGGAAATTAAACCCGAGCCCATTATTAAATACTGTATTCTTAAAGCAATTTTGCCCTCTCTATCGTGCCTAAGGTTGATGGACAAACGCCTCTCAAGATAAAACGGGTTATCTCTGTTTCCATGGTGGCACTACCAGAAGAAACAGCACCGGCGAACACAACGAACGCTAATCAATCGCAGACCAAAGCAGTATTGAAGGATTAATTTTGACAAGAGTTTTGGTAGGGAGTTAGGAAAAAACTTTTATTTAAATTCACTAGACACAGGTATATATAGAAGTTGAACCGTCATGAGATGAAGAGTCACGACTAATCAGAAATGAAGAGATATGACAATTCAATTGTGAAAAGGCATAACTCTTCAGAAATGAAGAGACACGACTATTCATAAACGAAGTGACGATGACTTTCAATTTCTTATTCACGCAATTATATAACAGACAATATATGGATTGATATAATTTTGTCCTCAAATTTATTTATTTTTATTTAGAAGAATGGAGATTTATAATATATGGACACTTTAAAAAATTATTATCACTTAAAGTGACGTAAACTTAAGTTCAAATAACACATTATGCTGCAAGCAGTGAGAATGTCAACTTTTTACATATATAACTTTCATAATATATATTTAATAAAAAAATTAAAATATAAATAAGCATAATGTTGAAAATTAATTTCAATTTTACTACATATTTTTTTTCTCAGGAGTGAATAGTATGGGTTATTTTATATTTCGATATATATTATTTTTTCATGCTGTGCATTGAATAATATAATTAATTATTTCTCATAACGGTTTTATATCGAGAGGCATAATATACAATATATAATTAATAATATTAGTATTATTTTAAAAATAATTATACTAAATTACTAATGAATATAAATATAATTTATGTTGCACCGACATGACATGAGACACGGGATACGACACGACACTCTCACACGTTAATTCAAAAAAATATTAAATTTTAACAAGTTATGACACATTTTGATATTATATAATATTTTTAATTTATGTAATGTATGTTATATTTAGTATTCAATAATTTAACAAAACAAAATAAAGCTAAATTTATAATGTCCATCAATTTTACAAAGAAACATAAGATATCTCAAATATTTATATTAAACTCAATAAAATCGTAATCTAAGAATCTAATAGTTGGAATTCAAAATATAATAATGCATAATAACTTTGAACCTTTTTAAAGTATTTGCGATGAGTATTAAAATGTGGGAAAAGATAAAAATATCGAAAAGTGTCGCAAACTATATTTCATAATTTTGGATTTTTGGATTTTTGAAGTTTCCGTGGGTGATAGGATATAAATTAATAAGGAGGCGCGTTGAGGCCTGAGGGATTGAACGGTGAAGATTTGTCAGGACAGTGAAGAAGCATTTTGGGAGTAGATACCAGATTGATTCTCTTAGAACTTCTTGTTTGCGGTGTCTATAATCTATATATTTATTCTCTGTATTGGGCGGGTGTTACCATTCGTCCACCAACCACAGGCGGAGATTCCAATCAGAACGTTCCTTCTTAAATCTCTCTCTCTCAAGTTCCCTTTCCTCAGGTACCTTTTCTACTTTGTTCGTTTACGGATCTCATTTCTCTCTACTCCTCCTTCGCCTGAATTGTTTTGAATTTCGTAAGTTTGTGATTTCTAGATCTGCTCCTATTCTAACTTCTCGAAACCCTTTCTGCTGTTACCGTTAGAAATATTGCGATTTTCATTTAAATTATGCTCCGATCAACTAATCTCAATAAAGTATGCAAGTTTTGATTTCAGCTCTCGCTGTACAGTAGGCAATAAGCTCCTTTTGTTTACTATTAAAATACGAGTGATTTGGTTGGTTATTTAGATGCATCTTGCCCTAATTTATGTATTTGTATTTGTATATATACATGTATGTGTGTGCATGCGTTTTAATGGAATAGAGTTGATACCTTTTGTGTATGACAGGTTGAGATGGCAGCAGCATCAGCAGCTACCTTCACAATTGGAAGCAGCACTTCCCTCGGTCAAAGAGGGAGTTCACTTCCTCAATCAAAGCCTTTAGGGTTGAGGTTTAACTCCCAGAATCATTTGAAGAGCTTCTGTGGCCTCAAGGCCTTGTCATCTGTGAGATGTGACTCGGAATTATCCTTCTCCGGCAAGGAAACTAGTTCTGCTCTCCGGGCATCTTTTGCATCCAAAGCTCAAAAGGAAAACCAGAACCTCCGGTTCTTCCACTTGCAGCCTCAGGCATCCTTCAAAGTTGCGGTTCTTGGTGCTGCTGGAGGGATAGGTCAGCCACTTGCACTTCTTATCAAGATGTCCCCATTAGTTTCTGACCTTCATCTCTATGATATTGCAAATGTCAAGGGAGTTGCTGCTGATCTCAGTCATTGCAACACACCCTCACAAGTCAGGGATTTCACAGGAGCTTCTGAGTTAGGGAGTTGTTTGAAAGGGGTGGATGTTGTTGTTATACCTGCTGGAGTTCCGAGGAAGCCCGGCATGACTCGCGATGACCTTTTTAACATCAATGCCGGCATAGTCAGAGACTTGGTTTCGGCTGTTGCAGATAATTGCCCTGGTGCTTTTATTCACATTATCAGTAACCCAGTGAACTCTACTGTGCCTATTGCTGCTGAAATTCTGAAACAGAAGGGTGTGTATGACCCTAAGAAGCTCTTTGGTGTTACTACGCTGGATGTTGTGAGGGCAAACACGTTTGTTGCTCAGAAGAAGAACCTGAAGCTGATTGATGTTGATGTCCCAGTTGTTGGGGGCCATGCTGGGATAACCATTCTTCCTCTGTTGTCGAAGACAAAACCCTCAGTGAGTTTCACTGATGAAGAAATTGAGGAGTTAACTGTCAGGATTCAAAATGCTGGAACTGAAGTTGTGGAAGCAAAGGCAGGTGCAGGGTCTGCTACTTTGTCAATGGCATATGCAGCAGCTAGATTTGTTGAATCATCTCTTCGTGCTCTTGATGGAGATGGGGATGTGTACGAGTGCACATTTGTACAATCAGATCTGACTGAGCTTCCGTATTTTGCTTCAAGGGTGAAGCTTGGTAGGAAAGGAGTTGAGGCTTTGATTCCATCAGACCTCCAAGGGTTGACTGACTATGAGCAGAAGGCTTTGGAAGCACTTAAGCCAGAACTTAAAGCCAGCATTGACAAGGGGATTGCTTTTGCTCAGAAGCAACAAACAGTTGCTGCTTAACTTTCCTTTGACAAAGCATTTTAGTCGCATTTTAGTCCAAGTCTTGGGTTTTGGAGTTATTTGAGCATAAATACTACTTAGAGAACTTGGGTTGCGGATTTGTTGTAGCATCATTACTGCTTCCAAAACTTAGGATTCAGATTTTCCGTAGTATTAATTCTACTTCAAGTTTTGTTAGAACAGGAGGGAGCTTCCATTTCTGTTCTATATATTGAGATTGGGTTTTGGTCAGAAATCCTAAAACATGTTACTATTATCATGTAGAATCGGAAAACGTAAACGTTGCTTCTGAATAATATGACCATTGGACCAGTTACTTGGTTTTTTTGTTTTTTAAAAAATCTGTGTGTCTTTTACAGACATATTTCAACCATGCTGGCCTGATTGAACTTGCAACATGTGCTCGAAGTATCTCTTCTCTATTAGGAATCAATTAGATTACAATTACATTTACATGCGCCTTTACTCAAAACCCTACCATATTCTTATCCAGAAGGGTGAGAATGATTTGAGTTAATAACAAACTGACAGATGCTGTTTTCTGAACCAAATGCAAAGGGAATCACTTGGCATCATAAAAATATGTTATTGCTGCTTCCCTTAATAATATACGGACTCCATAAAAAATGATTCGCTCGGAAAAGTTGGTTCTGATTTCCTCGAAACGTGTCTTCGCGGATGATGGATAACAAACAAAATCCCCTTGAGTACCAGAGGACAAACCCCTTCCACGCAGTATTTTTGTACTAATCCAGATATAGACATCCTTCAGTATAAACAAATTTTCTAAAAAATGCCGCCACCAAATTTCTCAGATGGCAGGCATAAAGATATTAGCGACCATTTCCATATTTCTCATTCAGGCCTTCGGGGTTCGGCAGATGTCCTATATTGTGTACCTCAGGAACAACCTTGTATGATCTATCTACCAACTTGAGACAAAGTCAACTAAAGTCCTAGGTTACAGACAAACATGTGAAGGGTACTATGAATTAATAGACTTGAATAAAAGCAATGGCGAGCTAGCCTACCCGCTTGAAATCTAGTTTAAAACCCCATTAGTAGTAGTTATATGTATGGTATTAACTATTAAGGAACCTCTCATGTCACATAGATCATATGACAGATCTCAATTGTTCAAATACAAATCAAAAGAGAGTTGAGAAAAGAATAACTATTGATTTGTATGTGGATGGATGAAATCCTTTTACATTATCTCATATAACATCAGAGTATCCATACCCATTCCATTAATCCCTTATTCATCAAGTATAAAATTTCGTTCTCCAATAAACCACGGGCAAGGGTAGCTTGTTTCCATTTGTTGTGGCACTCGAAAATCGTTTTACTAATCCTCGGTGCTCGATCTGATTCATCTATCACCAGCCCAAGATATCCCTACCAATAGTCGCTACAAGAGCAGTGCCCTCCCCGGAAGTGGTGAAACCGATTATGGTCCCTAAGAATCACATCACGGTTGTAAACTCCAGAAAAAAGCTTCAGAAAATTGTGGCAATCAACACATATACGGAGATTAATGGCCACTCTCAGTGTTGTGCCAGGTGGAGTAGCAAGAACCCCAAAAGCAATAGCCAACTTTTCACTGTGATAAGAGAGCGCATACCCCTTTTCATTGTCATCAATCTTATGCAACGCAGATGAAAGTTCAACAACATAACCAGCAATCTTGAGCTGCTTATTAATGTCATCCAGTGTCTCATAAATCTCAGTTATTCTCAAATGTGAAATATCATCCGCAACAAACTCGTGTACTACTCCTTTCAATTCAATTGTGCAACAACCAGGCATGGTTTGGATTGCTTTCTCTTTCATTAATTTTCTCACTTCAGCTACCTTTTCCCAGTGTCCAGCAGAAGAATAAATATTTAGGAGCAAAACATAATCCCCAGCTTCTTGAGCTTTCAGTTCAATCAAATGTCCAATTACTCGTTCACCAAGTGTAACATTGCCATGAATTCTGCAAGCCCCAAGCAAGGTCCTCCATATTGTCGAATCTGGCTTTACCACCATTGACGTAATGAGCTGATACGCCTTATCAAGTAAGCCAGCACGGCCTAAGAGATCAACCATGCACCCATAATGATGGACGTTGGGAGTTATCCCAAACTCTCTGTTCATACTGTCAAAAAATGACATTCCCTCATCGACCAATCCAGAATGACTGCAAGCAGAAAGGACACCCGTGAATGTCTGATCATCAGGCCGAATGCCAATTCTGTGCATCTCTTCAAATGCTTCAATAGCTTCTCTCCCATATCCATTCATTGCCAAACCAGAGATCATTGCACTCCATGAAACCACACTTTTATTACACGTTCCCTTAAACACCTCATAAGCCTTATCTAAACAACCACACCGTGAATACATAGATATGAGAGAATTAGACAAATTGATAGCACCCCCATAACCACGTTCTATAATATAACTATGAATTCGTTCACCAAATTTCAAGGCATTCAAATGAGTACAAGCCTGAAGAAGAAGTAAACAAGTAACATCATCAGGCTCACATTTAAACCTTGAACTCTGCATAACATCAAACAAACTCAAAGCATCCTGAGTCCGATTATTTCGAATACAGCAGGAGATCATTACATTCCAAGCAACAGTATCCCTTCGAGGCATCTCATCAAACACCTTACATGCATCATCACATTTCCGGCATTGCGAATACAAATCCATCACAGCGGTGAGCAAAAGGGCATCTAATTGGTGCCCATCTTTGAAGATGTTACAATGAACCTGAACCCCTCCAAGAAGATAGAGAAACCCGATACAGGACTTAACAGCAAAGGAAGATGATAAAGGGTCTGCAGCAATGCCCCGTCTTCTCATATCTCGATATAAAAAGAGACCCTTTTGGGGTGAACCGCTCATGGAATAGGCCCTGATCATAATGTTGTAATGGGAAACCGAGGGGTAGCTGATTTGTTCAAAGAAACGATGGGAATAGGTGGCGTCTTGCAACGGGCCAGAGAGAGCTACCCGGGACAAGAACTGAAGAGAAATTGCGGGGTCTTGAATGAGGGTTGTACGTAATATTTGAGCGTGGATTTGGAGCAATTGGGTCTTACGGGAAGCAGATTTTATGGCAGAAATCATCGGTTCTTTGTGGGTTTGAGGAAAAAATGAGATGGGTGTTGGTTGGTTTTGTTTGTGGGGTGTAAAAGGCACTAACTTGGTTGGAGGTTCCACTTGAGGAGTGGTATAATAATGAAGGAGATGAATGCCAATGGTGGCAGCAGGGAAAGAAGATAAAGAAAGAGAAGGGTTTGAGTATGAGTAAATGTTGTGTGAGACTAAGAACGAGTCCAGTGACATTTGAATTGGCATGAACCTTACTGTGCCCATGTTCAGTCAGTTGTGAAACTTTATTACGAAAATGTCAATATAGTTTCTCTCGCCTTGATAATCAATGCTAAATTTTTTCAAAAAAAAAAAAAAAAAAAAGGATGGAGGGATAAGTGGCTGAGTCTCCATGATCATGCTCCACAGACACAGAGATAAAGAGCGAAATTATACAGAAGAAGTACAGAAAGGATTCATTTGAGTTGTAATGGTTAATTAAAAGGGTAATATTTCTCTCAAATCGCATAAGTGAGAAATATTTTCCTACACTCACATTGTCACATTGATAATTGAGCTATTATTTTATTTTTTTCTCTTTCTTGGTGGGCCCACAATTATATGTGAGTGTAGGAAAATATTTTTCTACTATGCAACATGAGAGAAATATTATCCTAATTAAAAACAGTAATCATTTTTCTCTTTCTGTTATCAAGAGAACTTGGTGATGGTGTCAGAGTAACCCAACATAGCTAAGTTGGCAACTGAGTTTCGTTTGTTTGAGTCACGATTCAAACCACGAGGGCGGCATGGTGTCTGAAGGAGGTTGAATGGGGATATCTCCGGGTTATATCAAAAAAAAAAATTGAAAATTGTCTCTCACCGAACTTATATCTTTGTTTGGCTCAGCGGTAAGCTTGTTTGCCGTGGTGTGTCAGGTCCGGGTTCGAATCAGCCTCTCTGCAAAATGCAGGGGAAAGGCTGCCTAGAGTATTCTCTTCCTCCAGACACTCACGAAGTTGGTATTTGAACTGGGTCAGCCCTTAAGGAGGTGGGGTCCCTACCTTTATATTTTTTATCCACTCTCTGACTCTTTTATCTATCTCCTTCTCTTATTTAAAATAACACAACTTTACATCTTTCAAATGATATACACTTTTCCTTGAAAAAAATTGATTGAATATTTTATTTCTCTTCTTCATGGCGAAAGAGGACTCATCCTTCCTCCGGTAGCGGATCTCAATGTACCCGCTATTCCAATGAGGGACTAGCCTACAGGGTCGTACCCTGAGGGCAAGGTGACTGGAGGAGATTGAATGAGGATACCTCCGGATTATACCAAAAAAAAAAACAGAAAACTGTCTCTAACCGAATTATATCTTTTTACTCTTGCAAGGAGGTGAGATCCCTACCTTTATATATTTTGTCCACTCTCTGACTCTTTTTATCTATCTCTTTCTCTTATTTAAATAACACAATTTTACATTCTTTTCAAATGATATACACTTTTCCTTAAAAAAAATTGATTGAATATTTTATTTCTCTTCTTCACGGCGAAAGAGGAGTGGGTTGCCAATCATTTGTATATACTATTGGCTTCAAGGCTAATGAACTGAAAGGTTTGCCCATGATTTGCAACGTCCATGATAGATACTTATCCAAAAAATAAAAAAAATTAGTTACAAGTCCCATCATTTTACATAAATTTAAAACAATAATAATTTAGCGGATAAGGTTTTTGGAATATGAAAAAAAAAATGAGTGAAAAAATTTTAACCATTAATTTTATTTTTATTTTTGGTATACCCATTTTCATAAATTTTAACTCAATCAGTTATAGAACTAATCACGATAATCGGGTTTGAATACGGTTGAAGTTTTTCGTCTCTCCCAAAAAATGTATTTAAGAATTTTCTCCCATATACTCAATATTTATCAACTAAACTCGTTGAGTTATTAACCAGACACTTACAAATACAATAGTATAGCTCTTTATTGTATAAAATCTAAATAATATATGTGGTATTTATTATTTTATTTTTGTAAATAATATATGTAGTATTTAGTGAAAAGGTTTGTACGCCATCCTATTGCAAGACTCACAATGGAATATAAATGGTCATTGATAAGCATTGTAATGAATACTTTTTCCATTCACTAGAAAAATAATGAATACGTTTTATACGCCAATGGGAATGATGACATTGTCATTATCATATCATAAAAAGTTATAAATTATCAATTAATAATCAAATCTATCATTTCTTCTTGTCAGTTGTTTATAAATAAAAACTTATAACGTAATAAGGAGTTAACTTTAATTTATTTTACCTAATTAAATTTACTTATTGAATTAGACTAATAAATTAAAAATTATTAATATTAATAAGGGCAGGATGATTTTATAAATTATACTGTGTGCTTATATAACATTAATGTATATACGTAAAATCCCAATTTGACCTTAACTCAATTTTTGCTCCACCACAAAATCTTAATTATCTCTATTTAATAGTTTAATGAGAGGCCTTATTCCAAAACGTTGGTTAAAAGGTCATCAACTTGAGCCTGAATACAATTTATCAATTATGTATAGGAAAAATGTTTGTCCGTTTAGATGACATAACTTGTGTCATTTCACTCTCACCAAGAGGTGGAATCCACACTCTTATTTTTTAATTTTTGTTCTCTCTCCCCATGATTTATATCTTTTTCTCATTTAAAATGACACAACTTTATATCATTTAAAATTACACGCACTTTCCCCTTATATATAAGCCGCTAAACCGTCTGGACATGATCATTGAATCTATTAAAAACTGTCAGGAAATGGCGCAGATTGTTAAACGCTTGTACCCAGCTATTGCAGATTTTAGAAATAGAGCAAATTATAATCTTAAATAGTGATGAATTTGTAAGTTCAAGAAAACACATGAATGTACCTTCTTTTTATTTTTTTTGGCCATTTACGTGAATATAGCATAACTACAATGTATTTGCTCCCCTTGTCACATTTGAAGAAAATATGGCATGCAGGCATATAGAAACATAGGAAAACTATTTGTGATTTTAAAAGGGTATAAGTTATGTTGTTTTTATTTTATGTATTCCCAATAGTACATAGTTATAACATGAAAAGTTGCTAAAATTATTTGTGCTTCTAAAAAAATGTAAGTTGTGCTCTTAATTTTTAATTTTATGTATTCTAGGTAATATATAGTTATAACATGAAAAGTTACTTTTTTCACTTTCCACATCAACTGAGGAGAGAGAGAGAAAAAAATTAATTTTTCATGTTATCACTATGGACCGGAAGTACGTCACCTAAAAAATTAAAAAGACACAACTTACCTCCTCCTTTAAAAACCTCAGCTTTGGCTTGATCTCTGTAATTGTTGGAACCATTTTTTAGCATGTCTTCGCTGGGAGATTGGTGATGGCAAGACAATCAAATTTTGGGAAGATAACTGGTGGGGTTTATATGGTAATCTCACTTTACTAGCTCATAATCTTGTCTTCCAATATCAATAGGTTTATTGTTCCGCTCTTCCCAATCCGGATATCCAGAAAGTTGTGGCTGAGTTTGCTCCCGATGGAAAATGGGATTCTCATTACATCAATTGTTATCTCAATAATGATTTAGTTTCCATAATAGATCGTTATCCTATCCAGTTGGATAACAATTCGGATGACATATTAGTTTGGATGAAAAATCATGTTTCAAATTCTTTAGTTAAAATAGCATACAGAAATTTGATGGAGTTTCCTGTTCCCCTTTCAACCTTGCATTGGAAGAAAATCTGGTCTTGGCAAGGTCCTGAAAGAGTTAAAACTACTATGTGGTTGGCCATGTTAAATAGACTCCCTATTGAGAAGTAGAACGTGCCATTGGAGTGGAGGGCCAAATGTTTGTAATAGCTGTCTTGACAATGAAGAAATCTTAATTCATATTTTAAGGGATTGTAGTCATGCTCGGATTGTTAGGAGAGACTGGTTTGGTGCTAATTTGCCTCGTGATTTCTTTGTCCTGGATTCAAATGATTGGAGAGATGATCACTCTGATTGGAGAGATATCTTCTTTCCAACGTGCTGGTATCTTTGGAATTGGAGGAATCAAAGCATTCATGATGGGGACTTTCGTAGGCCAATACGAGGTAAAGTTATCATTTCTGATTTTATAACTCAGATTGTTGCAGGAATAGGAGAAGGATGCATAGTCCTCCTGCTCTCAAGGTTGGTTAAAGATTAACACTGATGGAGCATCTTCTCTTTCTAAAAAGTATGCTAGCTGCGGTGGACTTGTGAGAGATCATTTGGGCTATATGAGTCCTTTAGATGCTGAATTATGGGGTATCCTTAAAGGTTTGAAATTGGCTTAGGGGTCAGGAGCTAGGAGAATAGAAATGGAGTGTGACTCAACAGAAGCTATCAGATGCATACATAATCTGGATCCAAATACTAGAGATTCCCAGGTTGTTGAGCACATAAGGAGATGACTTCTTCAAGATTGGACTGTTGTTTGTTGTTTGCAAGCATACCTGCACAGAGAATAATATTTATGCGCATTGGATTGCTACTAGTCCTCTTGACGATGATAGGAATTTCTTTGTTTTCTTTAATCCCCTTACTCATCTTAGGGATTCTTCCAATTGTAGGGTTTTGCCCTCTATTTCTTAATTTTCTTTGTTTGTTATGGGGTTTTAACCCCTCTTTGTTTAAAAAAATAATAATATTGAAAGAGACAACTTCACAACCACAATTCATTTGAAGATGCTACTCTGAGCAATCTGTGTTCTAACATTGCATTATAATACACATGGAAGTTTTGCGCAGAAAACACAATGGTTATTCTCCACCTAACTTGGATTAGAAAAAGGCATAATTTTGCAAATAATAATTATATGTAGTGCAAAACTCAAAATCTGAATTATATAGTTAATTACAGGAAACCTGAAATAAGCTGTGTATACAAGAAACATTTTAGATCTTAAAAAACAACAAAGACCAGCAGCAAGTCAGGAAATATTGTACTCACTGGCCACCTTTTCCAGCACGACACTTCACTCAAGCAGAACCACGTAATGGTTTGTTCACATCAAGTTTCAGTTTTATCTCTTCAAAACCACACATTCATGCATGGAAGCTTAATTAAATCATCAATAGATTCATCCTCCCATCATATGTTCATACGGCCACACAAAACAACCCATAGCAAATTCAGTGAGAATATTTATACGATCACGTTGTGGCTACTGCATCATCAAGATACATTACTGAGATAACATAAAAAGATTTGAACCGTTTTAAATACCAATCCTGACATGAACATATTCCAGAAACAGAACAACCGTTATCCCAAAACAACAACAACAAAAAACAGAAGAAAACCAACCCCAATCCCTTCCTATAATTAACACTAGCTAGAACATTAGACTGCAAGACGATTGTGTAACAGACAACAGAGATTCAATATCTCGTTCATCTTCATCATAACTATATTCACCCATTGGGTCAGTAGTTGTAGCACGTCCACTGATAGAAGAAGATTGTGGTTCCTTCAACCCGATGAGCTTCCTTTTCTTGTAGTTGGCCTTAAAACAAGCTTGTCTAAGTCTTTTTGTGGTATTTTCAAGTTGCATATCTGGCATTTCCTCCATGAGTTTCTTTTCCTTCTCTAATATCTCAATTGCATTCCTTAACTTTTCTTCATTCTCTTGCCCCTCCTCTTTCCCTAGTTCCTGCAAACCCCACCCAATAGGGGAAAATTATATATATATTATCATATTAACATTTGGATTTTTAAAAAAAAGGGAGCGGTGGTAAAACTGTTTCCAGTAAAACTGTTCCTTCATGACTGAAAGTTCATAGGAATTTCATCCACCCATGGGAGTGGTTTTTTTTTATATTATCATATTAACATTAGGATATGTGTATGTATTGGCAAATTCACACAATGAGAACGAACCTGAACATTATTTATCAGGGTTTGCAGACTCATCAACTTCCTGTGTGGCCACCTTCGGATTCCCAACTCTCTGCACCTTTTCTTCAAAAGTGTTAAGCCAACATTAAGCTTCCTTGCTGCTTGTGTTATGGGCATGTAGAAGTACTGAGATATGGTCTTCCTTGATAACATTCTAATGTTGCTACTTCTCTCTTCTCTTCCACGCTTAACCTTGCCATCTTTTATCATTTCCTTCCCATTTTCTTCATTGTCACAAAATGCAAAAGCATTTTCTGAATCGAACCCAGCATCAATCTCATTCCACACAGGAAGCCCCTTTTTAATATTATAAAAATCATTATCTGCAGTAGTAACATTGAGAACATAACCAATTTCTAAATAAGGAAAAGTACAATGTAGTAGTAATATATGATATATAAAGAGTAGGGAAACTCATATGCTGATGATAACCTTGCACTTGTACGCATGGTGTTGGTTCAATGGCGAGAGTTTCATAAGGATCTAAAGGGTAGCACTCCATGAGAGGAACAGCATCAATATAACCATCTTGTATGGGAAATTCATTTGACCAATCTAGTGGATACTGATTACCGTTTCCGCTGAGAAAATACATTAGAATGAGAACTTAAGAAACCCTGGTCGTCATGGATTGAATATTTCATGGCAAGATGTAAAAAGGAGATAATATATAACATGAGTTTCATGGTTTACCTGTAAGAAAACTGGCATGTAAATGGAAATGGGTTTTCATCTATTTCATAGTAAGAGCTCCAACCCATTTGAGTATCCATGATCATGCTGAAGAGAGTGAAGAAAGCATCTAGTACTTGCTTCAAGAGGATAGTGTGAGATACAAAAGGAAGTTGGCAATATATACGAAATACGATGTATGATGATGATAACAGTAAATCATTGTAACTTAAGAGAATGTGCGCGCCGCCTATGAGTTTTAATGGTTTGTGAGAGTTACAAGATGAATTGATTACAAGGATATATCCAAAGGTTGTGTTCATTATCTCACCGTTCCATTCAACCCAAAAATAAAAAATAAAAAAAATCACTCACTTTTTATTTTTCTTCATTTTATTTTGCCCTCTTGAATTTCTCACGTGCTTCTGTTTATCTTGTTACTTGTTACTCATTTATCCGAATCAAAACAGAGAATTTTGTTATTTATTTATTTAAAAAAAAAATACAAGCTTGTACTTTATTTATCTCTTGTTCGTTGATGTATAGATTCTATATTCGTTAAAGAGATCGCGAGGGAACCTTTTGTCCATATGGAAGTTTTTGATTTTTTTTAATAGAAGAATTTTGGTGGCCCTGGACCACCATTGATTCAGTGGTCCAAACCAATCAGGATGAGACAACTATTGAAGAGAGATGAGGGATATTGAAGAGAGAGGAGAGAGAAAAAATAAAATATAAATTTTTGTACAAGTGTCACTACCACATGGGACCTGGAGCACTAAATATTTTTCTCTGTTTTAGGATCCTTTGATCCGTTTGTCACATTGTCAACAAGCAAGATGATTAGGTCTAGTAATCTTTTGTTTTGTAGCCTAGAATAGAACTGCGCTAGCTATGCTTTTAGACCATTAATGAATTTGATTCTACTCTTTTCTTTGTAATTGAACAAATCAGTTGTTGAAAATTAAAGGAGAGCCATTATCCATATATTGGATAATTTTTATTTTTGTTCTGCTTCAATGACTATGCTCCATGCAGTGAAGAGAGGGTGAGGGAAATACGGAGATTAATTGATTAGTAGCTAGTTATAGTAGATGTGGTAGCTACGACTTAGACTAGATAAAATAATTAAAAACAAGGGTGTTCAACCTATAGCCTCATAATTATGTTCAGAAAGTGCTCCCATCAATCATCAATTCGTAAAGCCAATTAACTTCAATGAATTTGGTTGGGAATGACTAATAGGGCATGCTAAGTTTCCACTAGCTACTATATTGATCAACCTCGGTTAAATAATCTTGAAAAGATAGGGCTCTCAGACCATGCATGCATGGGTGCTACACGTTTATGGTTTTCTTCCAAGCAATAGACCTGAAAGTTGAACACACAATCGTGAGAATACAACGAATTATAATGCGATAAATCACAATCATTAAGCCTCTCCTCCCACTTCCTAAACTCTAGCAATTAATCATTACTATTGGAGCGAAATAAACACGAAAAGGTTATTTAATATTTTTTCCTTTTTTTCTCATGCATCATTGATATTTTATTACCTTTTATGATAAACCATAAGCATAATTGAAAGCCTTTTTATTTTATTTTTTGGTGATATAATTGAAAGCCTTTAATTAATTAATTCCTGCATTTTAAGTTTTAACTGATCGAAGGCGAACGAGATGAACTCACGACGAGTATCATAACCAGATAGATAACGGACTCATAAAAAACATTAATCATTTTAACCTTTATGTTACGAAGAGAACTTAGTGATGGTGTGTGTTAATCCATAATTAATTGTTTTATACTTGCAAAAATTAATAAGGATCGGAGATGGGAAACATATAAGCGGGTATTTTAGTCAATCAACCTTGCCCACCTCCCTTCGTTAAAAATATCAAAACTTCCTCATGTTTAATTTTGTCTGTTCCACGCTTAAAAGTAAAGTTAGGATTTGAATATAGATAATTTATCTACTTTGAGCTAAAATGACATTATTTTAAGGCGAAAATCAATATATTTTTGTCATTATAATTTATTTACGAGTTATAATAGTTTTTTTAATTATAATTTTTAAATTTTTCAACCCAAAATAATATCATTTTAGGAGAGACGAATATAGATAACTTATCTACATTCATTATAAAAACGTTAAAAGGCTAAAAGTTATGACTATCATCTATAAATCAATTACCCATCTCATATAAACTAAAAAATATATTCAAAGATAAATATAGAACTAAATAAAATAATTAATATTATTAATAAATAAAATAAACATAATATTTATAATTTTATATAAATGTAGCCGGGGTGAAAGTGGATTGGGCTGGGTTGGGCCAAGCTTTGCCCCGAAAAGCTCAAGCCTACGTCAAAAAATGTCAATTTGGCCTGATCCAAGCCTAGTACGAATATAACTGTTAGTCTGACTTGTCCGATTTATAAAAAACAAATGGTCTGGCCTAGCCTGTTAATTTTTAACTTCCAAGCAGAACCATGAATTAACTATACAAAATACTAAGATTCTGTTGCTAAACCAAAAATCATAATTTCAACGTCTAAACAGAATCATGAATCACAACAAAACTCATACAATCTACATTTAACTATTTAAGTTACTTCCAAAAGCAAAATACTCAAACTAAATAACATATATTTCATCAGATCCAACAAACAAATTCATACTATGTAAATTAAAATAACTACATGAATCCAACAAAAACTTCATGATGCTTGTAGTAAGTATAACCTCTCCAAAAAAAAATTTAATATATTCATATACACAATCTAACATGCTGAGATATTGGTTCCTCCTACATAAGAAATAAATTCAGATTTCTATTAAAATATAATCGAATATAATTAAGTTATAAATAATTGCAATTGATTAAATTTATATCTTTATTTTTTTTCTTCAAGGCATACTTATTCTTTTTTATTTTATTTCAAATAAAAATTATAATATAGGTCGGCCTGTAGACTTATAGGCTATGCCTTGTGAAAGTGGGCTTACGGCTTTTTTATTAAACTAGTTTTTTCAAGGCCCAAACCCGGCATATTTTACGAAATATACTATATCAGATCTAACCTGACGTAGGCCGAGCCGTAATCTCCTGTAGGCCGGCCCGAAGTTTCATCCTAAATGTAGAAAAAATTTAAGATGCTCCAGGACTTTGTAGTCCTTCAAATCAAAATTAAACACTTGTATTAACTTTTTATTTTTTTATTTTTTCTTTTCTCTCTCCTCTATTTTTTCTTTCTTTCTCTTTCTTCTGCCCCACTGAATTCAAGGTGCTCCGGGAGCACTACATTTCCACTCCTAAATGTAGGTGGAGGAAGGTATACATAAGACGAGACAGCTTGCCTCGCACGTGCCCCTTCTCTGAGTGGATTCTAAAGTAGCCCCATGTGAGAAGGGGGCTAGATACGCGAGGCTGGATATTAAATTGCAAAGCCTAAAATTGGGAAAAATCTATAATACCACCGTGGTAACTATGAAAGAAAAAAGAAGTTGTTACTTTTGTACACAATTACACTTACAGGTCAGATTTAATATAAAATACATTGTGGCATAAAATTTTCAATATCACCGTTGTATCCTAAATGCTTTCCAAAAATTGATTGAATAATTTGTTTTTCTTCAAAGGAAAGGGCAGTTGATTGATAATGTTTTTATATATTGACTTTATGTATAATTGAAAGAGTTTGCAGTTTGCACATCATTTGCGACATCCATGTGTTCCTAATGGAGACATGCAGCAGCATGTCTGTTTCAGATTTCTATTGTACAATTTTATTTTTCTTATTTTATTTTCATAATCATTATTATTATTTATTTAATTATTTTAAGGTAAGGTTTTTATCATTGTAAGATCAATAAAAACTATTATATTTAGCCAAAATTTGTAGTGAAATTAACAATTTTATGTCACCGACAAATACACATCCTACCCTAGTAGGACAGATTTAAAAGTTCTACTACAAGACATCTAATTTTAAGGTCATTTTGTCCCTATTTCTTCTGCATAAATTCATAAATGCAAGGTAGGGAAACATCAAGTACAAGTCTTAATATTTTTCTTCATCGGTAATTTCAGGTTTTAATCCCTAAAGATAGGGTTCGGTAAAAACCTGCTGCTATCCACTCTATTATCTAACATAAATTACGAGTTACCTTCTAATGGAGAATCCTTACGTTGATGACCAAATTACATATAAATGTCATGAAAAGGGAAATGTAACCAATAATATAATACGCGTTGCGCTAGGTTCCAATCACTTTTACTGGAAGGAAGATATATTTGTTAGAGATAGGATCCGTTTATAAATTTTTTTTGCAATTACACTAATGTAGGACCGGTCGTACACTGTGTGATTAATGTAGGACCGGTCCTACACAGTGTAGTTTGTAAGAGTTTGTAAACAAAAAAGTTTGTAAATATAACATGCCCCTATTTGTTATATGGGTTTTATAATTCTCATGTTGAAGGAGAATTGAAATCTCATGTTGTAGAGATAAAAAGCATCTGAGACCCATGTATTAGAAAAAATTATATGTAGGACTCATGTCAGCACGGAAATCGAAGGGTGTGTAGGAAAATTGTAATTCTCATGTTGAATGAGAATTATAAAACCCTTGTTATATACCCCCAAAAATAACAATTCCTTCTGTTGGACGTTTTCAGCACAATCTAAAACAAACATACATAATCGATGATAGCTCACTAGGTGTGGAAACTGAGGATAAGAGTATGATCGATTCTTCATAGTATTATTTTTGAGAGAGATTTAAAACCTTGATCATAAATCCGCACTGAACAGAATTACCTCCCATGGAATATACCTGTGATTTATAAAAAAAAAATAAAAAATACATATAAACACACATACACTAATTATTGTTTAGGTAGAACAAGTAGAGATTGGCACGAAGGCTTCCGCTATCCAGCTATTACAAGACATTCAATTGAACATAAAGTTTCATTTATCATAAAAATAGTGAATGCATTTTTTCTTCTCTTTTCCTTATAAAGGTGATTTAACAAATATCTGGATTTTTCGAGCAATAACTAAGCAAAAAAAAAGACACTCTCCTTGGGTTAAAGGTCATAATCAATCCACGTACTCGATTATATACACATATATAAGCCGCCAAGCCGCAAAGTGACGAGAATGCTATAACAACGAATCAATACAAACAGGTAAGATCGAACAGATTGTAACATTTGAAGACAGAACCGCATGCCCTCGCATACCCAAGAACGAAAATACTATTCCAACCAATGAGTGCTCTAACGTTGAGGTACCATAGAAATGAGACCGTAAGAAAAACCAAATTGGTTATTATCGACTGAACTTGTATTGAAGGAAGGCATCATTTTAGAAAGGATCAGGACTTAAATATAACCGCAAATAATAAAAAGTCACAATCTGAATAATACTGTTACTAGCAGGAAACATGAAATAAGCTGGTCGAGTATACAAAAAAACATTTTATATCTCAAAATACAACTAAGACCAACTCAAAATTCAACTAAGACCAACAGTAAACATTGTACTCAACGTCTCGACATTCCTTTTCTTCCATGGCCACGCCCACCTCCTCTCCCACCCCTTCCTCCATGATGCTTTGCTCCACCAGAACCGCCAAATGCCTTGTTCACATCAGGTTTCAATTGCATCTCTTCGGGCAAGGGAAGAATATGATCCACACATTTACGGAAGCTAAAATCATCAACAGATTCATCCTCCCTAATGAGGAAGAAGCATCTACTTTTCCACATAGGATGCCTGCGGACTTGGAAAGCTCGAATTCCTCCTCCAATCTTTTTATCAGGCTCTGTATGGCCGTTCTTAAGCAATTCCAATAACATTATTTGTTCATACTGCCAATCATAACAATCCATAGTGTATTCAATAAGAAGTAAATTCAGGTTGTTGCTACTGCATCATCAAGATGCAATACTGAGACAACATACCAAGATTGTACTGATTTAAAAACCAATTTATACATTAGGTGGCAATAAATTTGCATGCACTATTGCAGTTCAATCCTGACATGTAGATATTAGAGAAAGTGAATCATCATAATATCATATCATATTTTGATGTCATTGAAAACCATTTTGCAAAACCATGCATCAAAGTAATTGATTCCAATGCACTTCTGGAAATCTTTGCAAGGAAACTGCCAAACATGATAAACAAATAGATTGCACCAAAGATGGCAAGCACAATATTAGATTGCAACAATAAGGCAAGCGTATGCATATCATATGCACAACCGAATAAAGGATAACCTAAGGACCGCAGATATCTTCTTTTAGCACTATTAAGGGTGGCCATTAAATACATTAATCCATCTTCCATCATCCATCAGGTCCACCCATATCTAATATCAATCCAATCTATCCAAGTACAGTAATTGATTTAATGGACTAGAAGAATTTGGTCCATTTTAGTTAATGGGTGTTTAATGGACCAACCAAAATATTTATTGGCCGGTCAATGGATATCCCTTCCTCTTTCTTCAATAACTATGTCAGCTCTTCTTTAAACCCACGATCCACCACACATCTTGCTCACAGAGAGTGATAAGGTCACACGGAGAGAGTGAGAGAGTGAAAAAACTTTTTTTTTTAAAATATGATTTCAAATTAGTAGGTTGGATATCCATCCATCCTATTGATAAAAATGGATTTGGATTGATCAGATATGCATCCATTAAAATAGGTCATGGACGGTTTGGATGATTTTAACTGACCCTAAATGGATTAATGTTTTACTTTTTATCCATGCATTATGATCAATTCCAAAACCCATTCAATCCATACATTTGCAATCCCTACGCATCAAAGCTGCTACAGTTAATGGAGGCCAAGGGTTGAACTATGAAGCTCTAGAGCTTAGACGACTCAAGTATAAAGCCACAGCTAGAGGTGTTCAAAAAACATTATGAAATACACCGTACTGCACTACAAATAACCAAGCTCAAAACAATTTAATAACCTGAACCAGTTAAACAATCCAATTCGAAGAACCACTCTAACCAAACCCAAAAAACAGACACAAAATGAACATTCATAACTTACAAACCCCAAATAATCTCTATGAAACCTAATCTCATTACTCTCTTCATCTGTACACAATCCCTTTTGTTTGCAACACTTTGCACTTTACACAATCCCATTTGTTTCCACTTAGGTAAGATCTTGATCTTGATCTCGACAGCCTTGCATAGCAACGACACATGGTCCTTGAGATCCTCCGTCTCCATCCTCCATATTTCACATCATTCCCCTGTCTCAGGCTCCAGTCAAGCATTTGCATTTTTCTTTGAGCTACTGAGGTCCCTGAACTACCATATATCCAGGTAAAAAAATCTAGTGAACCAGAGTTGTTTTCTCTTTGAAGCAATTTCTTACTCTCTGTCCATTATTATCTGCAGTTTCTCTCACGCTCGGTCTATCATTCCCAAAGGCTTCATTCAGTAATTAGCATGTTTTATAACTTTTCACAACCTTTTCCATCTAATAGCAAAATGGTTTTATGGGTATATCAAGGAACACCGGGTTCCATTGCTAAGCTTAAATTAAGAAGATGGGATGCGTAGACGTAGTTTTGCTTTCCTGATTATCTAAGATTGATTGAATGTGATACTGATCTATTGGTGTGACAGTTGTCATTTGCTAGTTAAATCCATTGGTGTTTTGCACATGTTTATCGTATATTGAGTTGCAACTTGCAAGTACAATGACCCTTCTTATCTTCTAATTTTAATGTAAATGTTGTATATTGAAACTCAAAACTAGAAATTATTTGTGTGAGCAGTGGGGGTGGGTTCTTTATATGTTTTGTATTACATTCTTTCTTCATAGTTAATAGATTCGAGGGAAAGTGAACAAATCAAAGAGAAGGAAATTAGAAGGGTGGAAATACCTTGTTAACATTGAGATAAGGAGGCCAAGCATGAAGGAGTTTGTAGAAGTAATCGAACATCTCCAAGGAAGAACCGAAGCTTTTGGGACCCAATTTCACGGGATCTGAACCTGATGATTTCTTCTCGTCCTCTTCTGCTTCCACCTTCTGCTTCTTCAAAACACCGTCTTCTTCCTCATCCTCTCTACCCCGCTTCTGGTTCGATTCTCCGTTCGCTTCAGAGTTTTCAACAACAATGTCAACGGCGGCGTCCGTTGTGGCCTCCATTACTTCCGGATCGGGAGCGGTGGATTCCGCCATGGGGATGCAAACTCGGGGTTTTTACTCAAAAGGTTTAGCCAAAAACCCTGTTTTGATTTGCCCTATTTTTCACACAACAACCAATTGGGCCTATCTGTTTAAACATTTGCAATAGTCATTCTCAACAAACACTGTGGGCCTTAAATTCTTACTTACTTAAAAGGGTGATTAATTTATTTTTATTTTTTTTTGGTTACTTCACAAAAAGAATAATTTTATTTTAAATTTTCAACTTTTGTTTTTTCAATGCGTGATAATTTTAAATCTTCATTATAAATAAATTCAAATTCCAAATCTAAAAAAAAATAAAAAATTCAAAAACTCTTCTTCTTTTTTTTTGAGATAATTCAAAAACTCTTTGAATTACTTATTCCTTATATTTTTTTTATCACTTATCTTTTATGATTTTTTTAATTCAAATTCATCCTTGGAAACTTGGTAAATATGTTTATTTTACCCTTTTATCATATTTTTTCTTCTTCTAAGTAAATATGTTTATAAGTCTTGAATTTGAAAAAAAAAATCATGAAAATTACTTAATAGGAAAATGAATCATTTATCATGTCAAGTTAGAGTTTTCATTAGATACTAATACATCAGTGCTGTAGAAAATGGTTAGAAATTTTGTTCATGTTATTGTTTTTTTACGATATCTTCGATAATGGAACCGGTACCTCAGCAAGAACCATAGAGTGGGCAATGTCAGAACTTATCAAAAAAAAAAAAAAAAAACCCAATGGTGATGGATTGTGGCGGACCTAGTAAAAAAAATTTATGTCTCCACATTTAGAATGAGGATTCGCGTCCCCGAATTTATTTTATAAAGATTATGATCATGATCCAATTTTTACTTCCATTTCAAAAATAAAGTTTTGGTGAATCAACCAAAGTTTTAAGGAAATAATCGATAATGATAATTAAAAAAAACACCACAAAAGACATTTGTAAAATATAATATAATTGTAGTGGTTAATCGATCAAAAACTCACCTTTATCGATGTCTATTTGATCCAAAGTTGTCCACTTTTGTTTCACAAAAAAACGTAAAAAATTCTGTGCAATTCTCTTTCACTCGATGAAGATTGAATCTCAAGAATCGTTAGATGTCTATTAAGATTTGGAGCTAATAAGATTTATATTTAAAATAAAATAAAAAAATAAAGCAATGGGCCAGGGTTTAAGCTTTAAACTTTTAATTGTAAGGGTTGGTTGAGTTAAGCCTATCTTTACCTTTTTTCCTTTGAATCTTTCTATTTTTTTATTTTTTTTTACTTGACCTAAAATCCTAAATCACCCACCCCATGTGAAAAAAAAAATTCTCTAATTATGTGTCTGCAAGTGCAAACAAGTGAAACTACCTAGGTCCGCTATTGGTGATGGAAAGAGCACAAGTTGAAATAAAAAGGGTCATGGTAAAGAGTGTGTAGATGAAGCTAACCTCCATGAACTGAGACTCTTTTAACCCATAAATTAAAGGGAAAAACAAGTATTATGTTATAGGAAAATTTTTAGGTCATATCATACAGACAATCAATTGTGGGGGCCACTATTTTTAAAATAAAAGAAAAGTAAAAGAATTGATGGCCCACTTTTATGTGTCTATAGAAAAATTATTTGTGTGATGGAGGAAAACATTACCCAAAATTAAATACCCAAGGTGTAGAGTGTTCAAGATTGAAAGAATAGAGAATACATTAATTATAGGGCTTTGCTTTGGTCATGTAACAGGGTTAAAAAAAAATTCCTACAAAGTAAACGACAAATTATATAATAATAAAAAAATTGAAGAGGTACTGTGTTCAGTTAATTTTTCTTGTCCCTAGTGATTGCATGACAACAATATTTTACCTACAACATGATTCTTATTTATCCCTTAATTATATCTCAGGAAGAACACAATTCTTTATTATAAGCATGTTGATGTCACCATATAAGTTAGAAGAAGAAAGTTTAATCCTTTACCAACTTTCTAACAATGTTAAGGTGAACTTGGATTAAAAAAAGTCATAGAGGATAAATGACTCAAAGAGAAATCACAGGAAATTTTGAACTTTTTCATAAAAAAAAAATAATTTCTGTCATTTTATTCGTATTCTTATTATTTCTTAATTAATAAAAGTTTAATGGAGAAAAGATTGTCACCTTATAGATCAACTCTTTGTCACGTGCCTGTGCAAGGGTTATGGTGATTAAATATGACTTATCAATAAAGAATTATCATCAGAAATCAAAATTAAGACTTTTTTATTAACACTAATTAATTTTACTAGTTGAGCTAACTTTTATTGATGTTTTTCATTTATAATTCTTAAATTTATATTCACTTACTCAATATTCTCAAAAAAAAAAAAAAAAAAAACAGGAAGAATTATGGACTTAAATAAACATAAATTACTAAATATTTTAGGTGGTACACTAATGGAAAATAAGATAAAACTTAAATAAAAGTTTATAAATATATAAAATGTTATAGGGAACGGATCCACTTATCAACAAAAAAAAATTTACAACTTTTACAACCAATTTAATCACCGTTGATTTCCGTCAATCTAACAATTATAATTTATTATAAATTAATAACATTTATTGTGTCATATTTATTAATTCTTAATAAATTATAACCGTTAGATTGATGGAAATCAACGGTAATTAAATTGATTGTAAGAGTTGTAAACTTTTTTTTGGTGGTAAGTGGACCTCCCCAACATAACATGCATCATTTTCTGATAGCTCTGTTTGCGGTTAATAGGTTTTCTCTTTCACTAGTTATCTTCTTAGTCGTAAAGCTCTCTTCCGTATGTAGGTTTTCGTCACATTCATTATTTCATCGGCCTCACGACTGCAGATGTCATGCTACTGCTTATTGGGAAATCAATGTTAACTGCAGCTGTTCTTTACTGATGAAAATATTTTTAGACTAATATTACATTTTAATATCGTCCTCAATATATTTTCTTGAGGTTAGAACTAATTCGCCTAACTTGTTTTTATAACTCAGTCTGCTGCTTTATTATTATATGCTCATTATTGTTGAAGCAGTATATTCTAATTGAACCTGTCTCATTGAATATAATTCCGATGCAAGTACTCTTTTTACACCTCCAATTGGTAAAAGATATCAATTTCTACTATGGGCATTCTGAGGTTTCAAAGCAGCTAAGGGAAAATAAGTAATACTTTTGTTATTTTCCATCTACTCAGAAATTATTTGAATCTTCAAGTATTTCCATGCTCTTAAAAGTTCATAATGACGTGCTTGAAGGATAAACGTGGATTGCAGCATGGTAGACGATGGTGCTTCCAAGTTCCAAATGTCTCACTATAACAGTTGCTGCAGTTAGCTTTTGATGTTTTACTAGCTGGTTATATCATTTTTCCTCAGTTATTCATGGAGAACAAACGTGCTCTCGATTTACATTCGTCTGTTTGTTTCTTTGCTCCAAGTTCCTAGACTGCATGTCAACTCTATTTTCTCTCTGACGTACAAAAACTATGTGTTCATGCCTACAAGGCAAATCGACATCATGCCAATCAAATCAACAACGAATCAATAGAAAAACTGGCCAATCGTGCAGATTGTAACATTTTAAGACAAAACCGCATGCCCGTGCATACCAAAGAACGAAAATACTATTCCAACCAATGAATGCTCTGACGTTGTGGTATAATACGAATGCGAGCGTAAGAACAACCAAATTACTTAAATTGACGGAACTTGTATTGAAGCAAAGGCATCCTTTTACAAAGGATCAGGACTGAAATATAACCGCAAATAATAAAAAGTCAAAATCTGAATTATACAGTTACCATCAAGAAACATGAAATAAGCTGGCCAAGTGTACATAAAACATTATAGATCTTCAAACATAACTAATACCAGCAGCAAACATTGTACTCATCGTCTCGACATTCCTTTTCTTCCATAGCCACGGCCATGCCCACGCCCACCTCCTCTCCCACTGCCACCCCTTCCTCCATGATGCTTTCCTCCACCAGAACCACCTAATGCCTTGTTCACATCAGGTTTCAATTGCATCTCTTCTGGCAAGGGAAGAATATGATCCACACATTTACGGAAGCTAAAATCATCAACAGATTCATCCTCCCTAATGAGGAAGAAGCATCTACTTTTCCACATAGGATGCTTGCGGACTTGGAAAGCTCGGATTCCTCCTCCAATCTTTTTATCAGGCTCTGTATGGCCATTCTTAAGCAATTCCAGTAACATTATTTGTTCATACTGCCAAACATAACAACCCATAGTGAATTCAGTAAGAAGTAAATTCAGGTTGCTGCTACTGCATCATCAATATACATTACTGAGACAACATACTAAGATTGTACTGATTTAAAAACCAATTTACACATTAGGTGGCAATGAATTTCCATGCACTATTGCAGTTCTATCCTGATATGTAGATATAAGTGAAATTGAATCATCATATCATATCTTGATGGCACTGAAAACCATTTTGCAAACCCATACATCAAAATAACAGATTGATGAACTTCTGGAAATCTTTGCAAGGAAACTGCCAAACATGATAAATAAGAAGATTGCACCGAAGATGGCAAGCACAAGGTTGCAAAAATAAGGAAAGCATATGCATATGATATGCACAACTGAATAAAGGATAACCACAGGACAGAAGATATTTTCTTTTGGCACTATTAGGGGTGGCAATTAGATACATTAATCCATCATGCATCGGGTCCATCCATACCTATACTCAATCCAATCTACCCAATTACAATAATAGATTTAATGGACTAGAAGGATTTGGTTCATTTAGTTAATGGGTGTTTAATGGACCAACCAAAATATTTATTGGATGGTTAATGGATATCCCTTCCCCTTTCTTCATTAACTACAATACTACATCAGCTATTCATTAAACCCATGATCCACCAGACCACCACACATCTTGCTCGCAGATAAGTTGTCAAGGTCAGGCAGAGTGGGAGTGTAAGAGGAAAAAAAATAATAATATGATTTCAAATTTGTAGGTTGGATATCCATCCATCCTATGAATTAATTGGACTTCGATGGATTTGATATTCATCCATTAAAATAGGTTGTGGATGGTTTGGATGATTTTAATGGATCCTAAATGATTAATGGTTACTTTTTATCCATGCATTACGGTCAATTCCAAATCCATCCAATCCATACATTTTCCATCCCTACGCATCAAAGCTGCTCCAGTTTATGGAAGCCAAGGATCCTCATCACTTTCTTCATCTGTACACAATCCCTTTTGTTTGCAGCACTTTTCACACGGCACAATTCCATTTGTTTGCACTTAGCAACAAATCTCTACGAACCAGATACACCATTCTCCTCTTTGGTGTATCTGGTTCATAGCAGCTACATATCATGCATGAGATCCTTCATCTACATCCTCTATAGTTCACATCATTCCCCCGTCACAGGCTACATTAAAACATTTGCATTTTTTCATATCATCCTTCTTTTTGAGCTGGGCGAGCTTGGACTCCTTTGTGACTGAAAGTTTCACGGATTCGAATCCGGAAAACAGACTCTTTCCAAATATACAAGGGTAAGAGTGCATACAAGAATTGTCCTCACCCTAACTCGCTAGTTGGGATTTCATGAGGAGTGGTTTTGTTTGTTTGATCCTTCTCTTTGAGCTACTGAGGTCTCTGAACTACCGTAGTTTCAGGTAAAAAAATCTAGTGAACCTGAGTTGTTTCTTTTTGCTGTAATTTCTTACTCTATGTCCATTATTATCTGCAGTTTCTTTCACTCTAGGTCTATCATTCCCAAAGGAATCATTTGGTGTTTTGCATGTGTTTATTGTATATTGAGTTGCAAGTCCAATGACCTTTCTTATCTTCTAATTTTCATGTAAACATTGTATATTGAAATTAATAATTATTTGTGTGAGCAGAGGTGGGTTCTTTATATATTTTGTATCACTTTCTTTCTTCATAGTTAATAGGTTCAAGGGAAAGTGAACAAATCAAAAAAGAGGGAAATTACAAGGGTGGAATACCTTGTTAACATTAAGATAAGGAGGCCAAGCATGAAGGAATTTGTAGAAGTAATCGAACATCTCCAAGGAAGAACCGAAGGTTTTGGGACCCAATTTCAGGGGAACTGAACCTGATGATTTCTTCTCTTCCTCGTCTGTTTCCACCTTCTGCTTCTTTGAAACACCGTCTTCTTCCTCATCCTCTCTAACCCGCTTCTGGTTCGACTCGCTATTGGCTTCAGCGTCTTCGACAACCATGCCCATGGTGGCTTCCGTCGTGTTGACCTCTACTACTTCGGGTTCCGGTGCTGTAGCTTCCGCCATGGAGTGCCGATTTAGGGTTTATGCTCAAAAAGTTTAGCCAAACCCCGAATTTGATTGCCCTTTCTGTATTTTTTTTTTTTTTTCACACACCAATGAATTGGGCCTATTTGTTAAAACATTTACAATGGTCATTCAACAAACACCATGGACCCTAAAAATTTCTTACTTCGACCGTATAATAATTTAATAGAAGGGTGAATAAATTACTTTTCTTTTTGTTTACTTCACAAAAAGACTAATTTTATTTTTCCAATGCATGGTTGTCTCTACATGGAGGGGATAACTCTTTTTTATAAACTAAATTCAAATTCAAACATAAAAATGATAAAAAAATAGATATTACTCGTATTTTAATTTTAATAATTAATGAAAGTTTATTGGAGAAAAGATTGTCACAATTTAGATCAACACATTGTAACATGCTATGCAAGGTTTATGGTCATTAAATATGACTTATCAATAAAGATTTATCATTAATAAGGGATAGGTTATTCTACGTACTCCTATTTTGTCTACTTTTGCCTACCTCTTTCATTACCGTTTGATTACAATCTAATCCAACGATCTGTATTTGCGAAATAAAATAAAGTTTTTTCCCCCTTTATTTCTCCTCGCTTTCTCTCACATCCTTTCTCTCTCCTCCCTTTCTCTCTTCCTCTACGCCATACCTATTTTTTTATTCTCATCACTCTGTTTGTCGCCGTGGTTGTTGTAAGAGATTGGGTTTCCTGTTAGCGGATTAGAGAATGAATTGGCGTGGCAAGTGGCAACTCTGGTCCGAGTGATCGGGTTTCCCCATGTTTGTGAAGAGGCATTTTACATTTAATGATTGTTATAAGAAACAATTTTGACTATTCAATCTTCCTTGGAGTAATAACACTACCTAGTGATAAAAGAGGTCCATGGTGGCAGACACCAGTAATGAAGGAAACAAAATAAGTATAATGTAGAGGAAGAGATAAAGGGAGGAGAGAGAAAGGATGTAAGAGGAAGTGATGAGAGAAAAAAAGGGGGGGGGGGGGGGGAATTTATTTTATTTCGCAAATGGGCCGTTGAATTAGATTGTAATTGAACGGTAATGAAGGGATAGGCAAAATGGAAGTATGCAGAATAACCTATTCCCATTACAAATCAAAATTAAGATTCTTTGGTTAACGTTATTTAATTTTACTAGTTGAGCTAACTTTTATTGATTTTATTTCATTTAAATTCCTTAAATTTATATTCACTTCATTAATAGTTTATATTCTTACTTCTTCATTTTTTGTAAAAATTTTCAAAAAGAAAACTCGAAGAATAATGAACTTAAATAATCATAACTTACTAAATAGTTTAGGTGCTATACTAATAGAAAATAAGATAAACATGCAGTTTTATAGATATATTAAGGAATAAGTTATTCTATTTATCTTTTTTTATGCTTATTTTACCTATCACTCTCAACACGTTAGATCATAATTTAAAGAGGAAAAAGAAATGATAAATATTAGTTAAGATTCTGATATAATAATATTGAATAGTAGTAGGTAAGGATGTAAGGTAAACATGAAAATAAATAGATAAAATAATTTTTCCAATATAAAAAGGGAATACGTTTATAATGTTGTATGAAATAAAATTGTCTCATATAATGATACACACATGAAAAATGGATGAGACTTACTAAGAAGAAGATAAAGAGAGAAAAGAGTGGATCTCATCCATTTTTATGGGACAAGGAGTGAGAAAGAGAGAAAAAATTGTTGAGAGAGAAGAGAGAAAAAATTTAAATCTTTTTTAAATAAGTTTCAAATTTTTAATTGAATGACCATGGTAGTTGATATGCACCATAAGATTTTTTCGATCATAGGCTATTTCCCATTTACTATTTGATGAAATACACAGTAGATGCTTTCGGACATGCATTAAGAACTCAAGTCTCACGATCAAGGCCGAGTCAAGACTCATGGAGTTTAGTATGTGGATTCAGTTGAGGGAAAAAAATTTGGTGTTCCGTCTTTTCATACAGTGAGTGAAATTTTTACAAAAGTTTATTTTTTATTTCTTCTCTTTTCTCTCTGTTCAATAATTGTCTCATTCTGATTGGTTTGGACCATTGAATTAATGGTGGTGCAGGATCACCAAAATTCTTCTCTCAGTTGAGCAACAAAGAGTACATGATTAGCTTTACATTGCTCCATCATCGTGGCGTGTGTTAGTTCGTACTTCGTACGCCTTTTTTATTTTTTTTCCATCTTCATAAGTACTAAAAGGGGAAGGTGGGGTGTGTGTTAGGAGTGTATCTGATACAGGATGTTGTGTTTAATTTCTTATAACCTAAAAAAGGGGGGGAATTTTCATCATTTCAAAGAATGTAAAGTTGTGTTATTTTAAGATAAAAAAAGATATAGATAAAGGATGAGAGAGATAGTTGACAAAAAAAATGAGGATGTGGGACCCATCTCTTTATGAGAGTGAAAGAATATAAGATGTGTCATTTAAAAGATAAACAATTTTTCCCTACTAAAATCTTGGTAAAAGTTTGGGTTAAGTTTAAATCACAGTTATTTTAACTTGTCACCATGTTATAAAATAAGTAATTACTTTAAATATTAATAAAATAATTGAATTTCTTAAATCAATACATATTGCTTAAGAAGTTAACATATTTATATTTATATAGTTTATTATAAAATATATTATAAAGTTGGTTTAATATTTTGAGTTGTTATTTAAATTTTTTAAGGAGACAAATTTAATAATAATTAAGAAATAAAGAAAAACCTAATATAATGCTTAATATCAGTGTTATTAAATTCGGCCTGGATATTGACCTTGTCAGGGTACTAGGTTATTGGGTCACTGGTCGGACCGGAGGGTCACGGGTTGGACCGGTTGACCCAGATATATACATATAAATTCAATTATATTTTTCATATCTAAAATGAATTAAACAAGATTCACTAAATAAGCTCAAAAACATGAAGTATAAATAAATAAAATTGCATGCTATTATTATGTCGATTTAAATTACAACTGACAATCACCGTAAACATATTTCTCCATTGAACTCATATCTTTAAATTCAACTACATTAAAATAACATATGTCAGATTCTCTTAATTATTATTCCGCAAATTGCTTCAGTATTGTAGAATAGTATATTAGCAAATAAATTTATAAAAAGTTTTTACAATGTCTTCTACATTTTTTCTGATAAGATGAAATAATTTTGATTTATTTAAAAAAAATGCATGACCCGACCGGGTCACTGGTTTTGACCAGGTTTGACCGCGTCGATGCATAATCGGTCTAATGCTTAATCTGTACCGGTACAATAATCAGGTCACCGGATTCCGGGTTGACCCGGCCGAGTCATGCCGGATTTTACGACAATGCTTAAAATGAAACTCATAACTATAATATAATCTAAGTATTGCTTTCGTAGTTTCGTGAATTAAGAATTTTGACTGAGATGAATGTTGTGTTTATCTTATTTTTTGGTTTGGGCACTCTATATATAATCTAAGTATTGCTTTCGTAGTTTCGTGAATTAAGAATTTTGACTGAGATGAATGTTGTGTTTATCTTATTTTTTGGTTTGGGCACTTTTAATGTAATTTCACAATCAACAACAATTAATTAGACAGAATAATATTTATGCACTTAATGCAAAAACATCATAATTATAAAGTCGATAATAAACTTGAAATAAATTAAAATTACAAAAACATGATAATTTTCATTCTAAAATAACGTCATATTAAATTTACTGCAGTCACAAATAACTTATATAGTAGAAAAAAATAAACCGTTAACTAGAACCATAACAAACAAATAATTGAAATTAAAATCAGTCGTAGATAGGCCGAAACAACGACAACAGGTGGCACATGAAAGAGGTAGGCGCTACAGCTCATCTTGCTGTAGGCCTCTAAGATTGACACTGGTGGGCTTTCCTACTCTCTGTCTCTCTCTCTCTCTATGGGCTTTCATTTACATTCTGGTTACTCCATCTTTCCTTTTTTTTTTTTATTATTATTTTTTGGATTGGCATTTGGCAAAACAAAATTATAAATTCAATAAAATCCAAATTTTTGGGCACGAATATTTACTCTTTCTTTGTCAATTCAAGATGTAATGTATGATTAATTAATGCCTCTTTAAAAAGATGCATTAGTTATTGATTCATTTCGTCGAGCCATCAAATAAATCATTAAAAATCGTCTTTAATAGAACCTTGGATATTTATGTATTTCATTATTCCATTTCTCGATTAATGATTAGGTCTGAATTTTACAATAGAGTATCTCTATTAAGATTTTTTTTCATCAAAAAAAAATTATATATATTTTTAAAAAAAAATCAACTTCTTTAATTTTTATTAACTCAGGATTCTTGAATTGCTTGTTCTAGGAATACATTCATTTATATACGAATTGATTAATATTGATGTTTTATTATAATCTCTCTTACGAGATGACCTTATACATATTAGAATTTTATATCATTCATATTTGGAAAAAATGTTCATCTTTTTAAATGACACAACTTATATCATTTCACTCTCATAAAAAAGTGGGACCCACACCTTTATTTTTTTTGTCAACTATCTATTCTCTTTTATTTATCTCTTTCTTTCTCTTAAAATGACATAACTTTACATCATTTAAAATGGCACACATTTTTTCCTTCATATTTTCTCTCTTTCTATACAATATTTCAGTTGCTATAATTATATCACCAAATATATCATTTATTTATGGGAAAAATGTTTGTCTTTTTAAATGATACAACTTATGTCAGTTCACTCTCACAAAGAGGTGAGACCCACACATTTATATTTTTTTGTCCACTTTCTCCTCTTTTATCTATCTTTTTCCCTCACTTAAAATGACACACATTATTCCCTTTATTTATACACTATTTTTATTATATTTATACATCGATTTCCGTGTTACTTTTTTATTCTTTTATTCTTTTTCTATAGTGAGTGGGTCTCACACATGATTATCTCTATTGCATGAGAGAGTTCTCTCATATTGCGTAAGATTAATAAAGCCCATATAGGGTTTTATTTTTCTTATGTTACATTGTCTCATGCAACATACAAAAAAGTGGGTGAGACCCTTTGAAAGAAGAGAGAGAAAATTAAAAAGTGGGTCTCACCCACTTTTTGTGTGTTGCATGAGATAATTTGTCTCATCTCATGCAACATAATAAAAATAAAACCCTTATATATATATATATATATATATATATATATATATATATATATATATATATATATATATATATGAGATTTGATTTTCTCATGTCATATGAGAATTCAATTTTCATGTTGTGACTCAACTAGTGGTGGGTCCCACATTTATTAAAAAAAGAAAAATAAAGTTTTGCACGCAAATCGAAAGATCACAACATGAGAATTGATCATGTAACATGAGAAAATATTTTCTATATATATAGGGACAGGATATTCTTACACCATTGTAAGAGTTAGAATTCTTACACTCAATCTTGACCATTGATACACTTATATCCAATGGCTAATATTACTAAATAATTTGAGCCCTTAAATATAAATGAGATTAACAGATAAGATTAAGAGTGTAACTTACACTGGTGTAAAATGATCCTAACCCATATATATATATATATATATATATATATATATATATATATATATAGGTAAGATCCTTTGACACCTTATATAAGAGCCGTTAGATCAAAAAAGATCAACGGCTCTGATACGAAGTGTCAAATTTGAAATTTGACACCGGTGTCAAATGATCCTACCTATATATATATATATATATATATATATATATATATATATATATATATACCATTGATCTTTTTCGATCTAACGGCGATCAGATGAGGTGTCAAATTTTAAAATTGACACCGTTGTCAAAGGATTCTACCTATATATATATATATATAGGATTTGATTTTCTCATGTTGCATGAGAATTCAATTCTCAAGTGACTTAACTAGTGGTGAGCCATATATTTATTAAAAAAAGAAAAGAAAAGAAAAGCTTTGCAAGCAAATCGAAGTGTCACTAACATGAGAGTTGAATTCTCATGCAACATGAGAAAATGTTTTCTATATATATATATATATATATATATATATATATATATATATATATATATATATATATATATATATATGAGGATGAATATTCTTACTACCAAAATTTTCTACTATCAACTTACTACCTATCTAATCACTATTGGATCAACATTTTCTCTCTCTTCATAAACTTTTTAGCATTCTCTCTCCTAGATCCAATGATGATTAGATTGGTAGTAAGTTAGTATTGGAAAATTTTGATAGTAAGAATATCCTACCTATATATATATGGGTTTTATATTTCTAATTTAACATGAGAATTCAAACTTTTCTACACACCATTCGATTTCTGTGCTGACATGTGTCCTACATCTAATTTTTTCTAACACATGGGTCCCACATGTTTTTTATCTCTACAACATGAGATTTCAATTCTCATTTAATATGAGAAATATAAAACCATATATATATATATATATATATATATATATATAGGGTTTTATAAGAATTATGTTATAGGAAAAATGATTGTGTAATGTTATAGAGATTCGTTTTGCATGGCAGAGTTTTTTTTTTTTTGCTGCGGGCCCCACAAAATATTATGAGTGTAGGAAAATTTTTTGGTCATATTAAATAATAGATGATAAACCCATATATATATATTCCGACTTGAGCTACTATTACTTTCTGACTTTTTGCAGCAGAAAAGGTATAGGCTATGATCGATTTTTGGGCTGATCTAAGTAGGTTGTTGGATTCAGATCACGCCTGTAGGTTATGGGTTACCACCCTATGAGGTAGCCCCTAAAAATGGGCCATATATCTATGTATGTTTATTGAGGTGACCAAAACAAAAATTATTATTTTAGTTTGAAATTTTTTTTTGTCAAAAGAATTATCATTGTTATATCTATATCGTGTCGGAACTTCTGCCATATGAATTGATAGATACACAGATGATCTTCAAGTAGCGAGTAATCAAGATTACAAAAGTTTTGGGTCACTTTAATTGTGTTTTTTTTTTTAAATAGTTTTATAAAATAATTAATGAAATGAATATTTTCTGTATTTTTTTAAAGTTAAAAATTAAAATACAAAATATAATCAACTTAAATAAAAGTAGATATTATTTTTAAAATTATTTTTATAAAACTGTCATTATCAACTTAAATAAAAGTAGATATAATTTTTAAAATTATTTTTATAAAACTGTCATTATCAAACAAACTTTTTTTTGATTTTGTATCCTGAAAATTAAAAATTACTTTTGGGTTTACCAAAAAAAAATATTTTTGGAAATAGAATTCAAAAGGTCTTATTTTTTTTGGTGGAAACCTGAAGATATCTCATTCAACCTCCTCTCCGGTCACTTTATTCTCCTAATACGGCCTCAAAGTTGGCTACTTTCTCATTGGAACAACAGATACATTGGGCTATGCCATCGGAGAAAAAATGAGACTAATTTTCCGTCGAATGAAGTGTTTTCCCTCTAATCCTAAAGAATTTCAAAATTCCTTGTCAACAATCAATCCCTAGACCAAGCAACTCTAGATGATCAACTTTGCTGATTGAGCTACCCTTATTTTAAAAACGCCTTATTTTACAGTTGTGTTTATCTTAATTCATAAGTAACAAATGATAAGAAGGAAATTAGCGAGTTAAATTAACCACCTGAAAGTGTAAATTGAGACAATTTCTGCAAATATTATTGTGTAAATTTCAGAAATGAATGCTTCAACACATAGACGTACTCATCAAATCCAGCTAAATTCAAACGGATCCACCTATACATGATATGCAATTTTAAAAGCAAAAGCCAGGTAAACGTAAATGCATCATGTGCAAAATATATAATCATTAGCGAGTACGTCTATTTAAGTTTTTTTCTGAGAAAAAAAAAATTAAAATTAATTTTCTTTTGTTACAATAGTTGAATATTTATTTAAGAAAGGAAAAATATAATTATTTATTTTCATTAAATATTGACTACTACATTTGTCTAGTCTCATTATTTGGACAAAAATAGGTGTTGTTCATGATTTTAATTAATTTTTTTATTTTTTAATAATTAAGATAAAATTTAACATTTATAAATATTGTGCATTAAAATAAGGTGAGAATTAAGACATTTAAATGAGAAATACAAAGAAATTAACGTAAAAGGACAACAAATGATAACGTGAGAATATTGAAAATTTTCTGGCCACAAAATAGACGAAGTCAACTTACGTGTATGTCTCTATATTTTGCGCATCAGAATTTATATATTGTAAATAGATTTGATGAGCATAATGCAAACCACACGTCGTGTAGAGTATTAATCCTTCAAAATTTATGCATGACATACGATATTTATACTATTATTTTTTCACTACCATATATTATCATCAATTATAACTATATACTCTGAGATTCGAGTATATAGTTATTGATCAAGCCAAATACAATATGGGTTGGCCAATCTGTATCGAGTCTAATCACACACGGTTGAGATATGAGTTGATGTTCTTGGTCTTGGGCCTTCACTCAGAATTGGATCTAGCTGTGTCACTGTCCTTGTTGTAGCGTGTTGGATTTGACTGGGAGTACATGCGAAGTCACTCCGATGCTTAAGTCAGTATTAGAGGCAGAAGTGTTTATGTTGTTAATGTAAAGGATGATCATACCTTGGTGTTGTGCCCTTTGCTTATATAGTGATTACAGTGCCGCCTTAGCAAGGCGGCTTGGCCTCTAAGTGGCCAGACTTGGGCTGCAGGTCAGTGCTAGGACTTGAGTAGCCTTATCTTCTCTAGTGTTTAGTTGTAGAGTTGCAGCAAGCTGGAGCTGTCTGTCCTCTATTGGAATAAAGGCGCGGTGGGATTGCCTTATGCCTTAAGTTTGCTTCCTTAAGGGGGTTTCATCCGTGATATAGGTATCGCGTCTTGTCTGACGCGATGAGGGCATCGCGACTTACGCGCGATGTTTGTCCGTCGCGCTTTGCTCTGGATTCTTAATGGGTTTGGGCTTTTTCCTCTGTCATTGGGCCTCTAATGGGCTTGTATTTTATCCGGATCAGTTATAATATTAAGGTTATTTTTTTTCACTTCATAAATTTTTTTGAGAGAAAATATTAATTCAACGATAATTAGATAAATTAATAATGAAAAAAATAGTATGAATATTCTTCCCCTTTATTTATTGGGAAGACATTCAAAAAAGATTTCAAACGGATACGAGGACATAATTTATGTGTTCCATGCCTATTGGGCCGCCATTGTACGATATAACAAGTAGCTCCGGTCATTTGTTGTATTAGCATGAGAACAAAACTTTAGGTAGTGTTTGGTTCGGGAGTTTTACATTGTTTACCAGTAAAATGACTCCAGCTTTGTCAATTGTCCATGTTTGGTTCACTGATTTCATAAATTTTACCCATCAATGCCAATTGCCTAGCTATCTACCATTTTTTTTTCTTTTCTGAAAACCGGATAAGTTATTTTGGGGTACAAAAAATTGACATGAATACCCTCACATGTGATATTGTATCTTGTTGTATCTGTTCACACAATTGGCAATCATCTTCCGCATCAAAAAGGATGGTCGAATGTAAGGATGAGTAGCATGGCTGTAAGCTTTGGATTTGCATCAACTTCAGAGGCCACCATCGTGGAAGGCAGAGCATCCACTAAAGCTGCAGCATCTCCATTTTCACTAACTTGTTGAGGATTTCCCATTTCTGAATTTGTGGCATCCTCCAAATTTGGATGTTCTACCTGTGGACGATGATTAGACCTCGTATGTTCTTCAACTGACATACCTAAAGTTGAAGTAATTGCATTATGACATTCATTCAAAGAAATTCCTTTTGAGCTGGTAGATGATGAAGTAACAAGCACATTCTTTCCATCTTTACATGAGGTTGCATGTTCTGATGCAGATATTTCCTACTTATTTGTCATGGGGAGTTTAATTTGATGGTTGACTTTTTTGACGGGGCTACAAGTTTGCATACTGAAGCTTCTCTCAAAGTCTTGGTTGACAAAGATGAAAGCTCGTAATATGAAATCAAAGACGAGATATGTGGATATTGTCGTTGGGACACTTGCTTGTAATTTCAAAAGGATCATGTGGATATGTGGATATTTTTAAAAGGGTTATTTTGTAATTTCAATAAATTTTCCCACAAATATTTTATCTTCAACCAAACACAGATTCAGAAGTTTCACTCAATTTTACTGGCAAAATTTTGTCCAACCAAACAACTTTTTTTAAACTTTCCTATCTAACTCAATTTTCCTGCAGATCCCTAGTAATTACATTCCCTAGTAATTTTTTTTTAACCTGAAGCAAACACCCCCTTAGTGTAACCAATATACCGAAGTTCAATGCGTTGATAGTTTATTTATCTCACGATTTGTAGGCGAATCTTGATATTTTAGAAATTTGCTCGGACTTCGCCCATGTATACTAGGATAAATAAATATTGGAATTTTTTCCCTCATCAAAGACCTATATGATTAGGAGGGATGTCTTGGGCTCTTTGACCAGAATGAGATTTTTAACTTCTTTATTTTCCTATCTAGTATTCATTATTCGGTATCTATCAATGGGATCTTTGTCTACCGCGAGGGCCCCAACGGGTTTCAGTCCCGCACCCTCTTCCTCGCAGAATAATGTTTTTTTTTTTTTCAAGCGAGTTTCGCGGTCCCATGGGGGAAACTCACACAGTGAACCAAGTGGCACAATCTCAGTCTTTCATTCATTCTTCGTTCCTCATTCACTCATTAAAATAGTAAACACTACTTATTAACCACTAAGCATTATGTAAAATCTCTACATATTATTAATTACACATGCCTATGTTGGGATAACAAAAAAGAATTAATTTAAAATTATAAAAACAATTCACTAATTCATTAATTTAAAAAAACTACAAATATTAATCAATATATATATATTTTGATAAACAATCAATATATTTTTACTGCAACAAAATTATTATTATGCGGTAAAAATAGTAATTTCAAAATTATTGTAAAATACCAAATGATAATAGCTCAATTGGCGCTAAGAAACTAGCAGGTGGAGGTGAGAGCATGTATACGAGCCTCCCCAGTATCATATTCGGGAGAGGTTTAAAGCACTTATCTCGGGACCTGTTCTGAATTGGACTGGTCGCGAAGCATTGAATCGATTGAAATATCTAAAAAAAAATTACCGCAAAATTACTATTTTTACTGTAACAAAATTACTATTTAGATGCATGATAATTATCCCCCATTTATTACTATTCTTACTGTAACAAAATTATTCCCCATTTATTACTATTTTTAGGGCAACAAAATCACAAAATTCTTATAGTAAAATAATGATATTTTCACTGCAACAAATTTTTAGTGTATCGTAATAACTTTATTGGAGTAAAAATATGTTGATTAATATTTAGAGTTTCTTTTGAATTAACGAATTAGTGAATTGTTGTAATAATTTTTTAAATTTATTCTTTTTTATTATCCTAACATAGGCATGTGTAATTAATACTATGTAGAGATTTTACATAATGCTTAATGGTTAATGAGTAGTATTAAGTATTTTAATGAACGAATTTTTTAGGGTGAATTGATGTTTTACATGATATCAGAGCCTCAGAGTCCCGGGTTTGATCCTCATCACTGTAACATCCTAAGCGCTGAGAGGGCGGAGAGTGATCGCCGGTGCAAAGAGGCATGGACAAGGAGCGGCTCCTGACAGGCTTCCAGCGAGGGTTACATACATGAATGAATCGAATCGATAACGGAAAAAGAGGGATTCCAAAGACTGTGTAGGTATGTGACTGCATAGTTTAGGATAACTTATAAGAATTAATTGGTACTACCTATACTAACAAGATGTATCTTCTTTTCGGTAGCCTGAAACGGAAGAACTCCATAGTTAAATGTGCTTGACTTGGAGTAATTCTGAGATGGGTGACCTCCTGGTAAGTTTTCCCAGGAAGTGTGCGAGTGGGGAAAAAACACACTGAAAAGTCCAATGTTAATATGTGAGGATAGTCATTGATTCTTGAAGCGGCCGAGCGTTACAATCACCCCCATATTCTTTGTGGAATTTATTAGCACAGGGTAAACTGGGCTTGCAATAAAAACATTATCCTGTATGGGAGGGGGTGCACGACTCAAATGAGCTGGACCCCTCCTGCTGTACTAAAAGACATCATTGATAAATATCAAAAATTGAATACTCCTCTAGAAAAATTATAAAGGGGTACAATCATCCGATTGGTCAAAGAGCCAAAGGTCTAGCTTACCAAAAAAAAAAAAAAACGCCAAAGGTCTTGTGTTAAGGGAGATATTCTCACGCGCTGTTTTCTTGTTCAATACCATTTAAATGATGATCATAAGAGTTTTTATTAATTTATATATGGGTAAAGAATTCCTCCAGTCAATGGACTTAAATTTATCTTTAGGGAGCCTAAAATGATGTTATTTTGGGATGAAAATCAAGGTATTTTTGTAATTCTAATATTTTGCAGGGCTATATTAGTCTTTATCATTATAACTTTTTAATCTTATAACTCAAAACGAGGTCGTTTTGAGTTTACTGTAGATAATTTTATCTCCAGTGACGGGAGAAATACTTTTCCCCTTATCTATATTTTAGTATTATAATTAAGATGAAATAAAATGTATTTTTTAATGAGAAAAGATATTCTTACTACCCAAGTGCGGACCGGGGGGCTAGGGTGGGCGGCCGCCCCCCCCCCCCCCCCAAAAAAAAAAATTTGAAGAATTTTTTTTAACATAAGTTTAAGGGGAAGGTTATACTTACAACCTTTTTTTTACAACCTCTTGCAACCATATCTTATCACCGTTGATTTCCGCCAATCAATGGTTATTATTTATTGTGAGTTAATAATTAATTAATGAGTTTAATTTGCGAAAATGATAACCGTTAACGGTGATAAGATATGGTTGTAAGAGGTTGTAAAAAAAATGGTTGTAAGTATAATCTTCCTCTAAGTATAATGCAAGAAATCTCCATTTTTTCTCTCCATTAATGTAAAGTAGTTTTCTCCCACGCAGAATTTTTAGAGCTTTTTTATATTCTTAGGTCCTATATCTATTGAAACTCCTCTAACTCTGAATGATTTTTTCTCCCTCAACGAAAGTTAACGAAATGAACAAAACAAAAAAAACAATAAGAAAGAGTACAGTAAAAATTCTTGTTGGCACAGACTTGTTGGTAACCGTTAGCATGTGAAATTAGTAACAAATTATGGAGAAATATCTCTCTATAATTTTTTCTTCTTTTTTTTTTTACAAATTACTCTAAAAGCTTAAAAAATGTTAAAAGCGGTTTGGTAATTACAAAAAAAATTAGTTTAAAAGTTATTTAAAAACACATATTTTAAGAAAATTATCTCTATATCTATCTTTATAACTCTTCATTTAAACAAAAAAACACATAATTCAAGAAAAAAAAGATAAGAGCTTAAATTTTTTTTCCTCCCAAGAACTTTTAACTTTCAGCATTTTTTTTTTTGGATTGCTCCACTGGTTTTCGGGGCTTCGCCCCGACTATGTCCAGTCTGACTTGCTTCGGTTATCTAGTATTGGCAGGTGAGTCTCCTAGCGAGGATTTTCGGCATACACAAGGTCTCGAACTCGAGTCTTTGCTTAAGCGAACCCAAGTACCTTACCACTTGAGTCACCCACGTTGGTCTTTCGGCATTTTTTTTCATTATAAAAAACAGAGTTTTTCATTATAAGAATTTTTCTCAAAACATGTTTGGCCTAGTTTATGCTTACAAGTACCTTCTAGCTTAAAAAAGAGAGGATTCAAATAAGCACAAATATTTAATTATTCGTATTTTGGCCTCCCATATATTATGTTTGAAGAGAGAACAAATGCTTAATTTTTAGCCCCCACAGGAAAAATTCCTGGGTCCGCCACTGTTACTACCAAAATTTTCTACTACTAACTTACTATCTATCTAATCAACATAGAATCAAAGAGAGAGAATGCTAAAAAGTTTTTGAAAAAAGAGAAAATATTAATCTAATGGTGATTAAATAGATAGTTAATTGATAGTAGAAAGTTTTAGTAATAAAAATATTCCTCTTTTTTTTTAATAACAATAAAGATTTTCTTTGTAGCAAAATGTTTACAGACAAGGGAAATCAAGTAAAGTAGCGTAGTTAGCCACTAGCAAGCAATTTATTTCCTAGTTATTAATTGGGAAAAATATTTATCTTTTTAAATGACACAATTTATATCCTTTCACTCTCGCAAAAAAATGGGATTCACACCTTTCTTTTTTGTCAACTCTCTCTCCTTCTTTATCTATCTATTTCTCTCTCGAAATGACACAACTTATGTCCTTTAAAATGACACACACTTAACCCTTATTAATTAGAACGCTGAAACCAACCATTTTAATTAATTTGATGTGCTTTTTTTGGGTACGAATTACTTTTTAAATTTGAGACTTGAGTCTGCTATTACGATTCGATCTTAACTACTGAGTCATAAGAGACTCAAAGTTGAGAAGAGCATGCGTCCAAAATTGCTAACTTGAGTAAGTTTAGCTACATACATAGAAACATTACCGTACAGTCACCACGCAATAATTCATTTACAATTTTTTATTTTTTTAACAAATTACACTAAGTACGACCGGTCATATACCGCATGATTAAAGTATAACTGGTCATACTTAGTGTAATTTGTAAGAGTTTCTAAATAAAAAGTTTGTAAATATAACCTATCCCAAATAAATATTTAATTTGAAACACTATTGTGTTAAATAGTTTGGTTAGCTAAGCGACAAAGTATTTGTTTCCTCGTGAGTTCTTTCCAACCAATCATATGAATCATCATTTTCTGAATATCATGTGTTTGGGAAGAAAGAAATCAATATTGTTAAGGCTTGAGAGGCACCTAATCATAATATCAGCCGTGAGAGGAAATAATATAAAATTATTAAAATGTAATTTTGTTTTTAAAATGAAATGACTTATATGGTATAAATAATTAAATATTAAAAAGTTTCTTAACATAGATAATAAAAACTTTATGTATTGTCCTTCATTAAGTCTAATAAACTCTTTCTTGAATACAAAAAAAAAAAAACTCTTTCTTACACTAGAAAACATATTTGCACAAATATAATAGAAAACTGTTAATATAACCAGATTAAACAATACAAAAAACGGATGAAATTATTTTTTATTGGTTCTGCAGTGCTTCTGCATGACATGAGTCATTCATGTAAGTTTGCCAAAAAAAATTATATAAACCACATGTATTTTTGATATGAGTAAATCTTGTTTGGGGTGAGTCCTAAATTAATACTTTAAACCAGGGTTATTAAACCCGAACCGAACTGGTTGGGTCGACCCGTGAACCAGTAAACCGGTTATATAACCGATCCGGTTCAAGCAACGGACCGACCATGCATCAGAACCGGTGCGACCCGGTCTGATCCGATCGGTTTTCATGAAAACCGGTGACCCGGCCCGGTCCCAAAAAAAATTCCAATTTTTTTTTCATAATGGACATATTAAATATATTTTTTGTTTATTGACTTACATAATTTATGTACCTACAACACTAATATTACCTCAATTATGCACTATGCAGAAAATTTTGATTTGATTTATAGTTAGAGATGTCATTTTCTGAACCTAAAGCTTCGTATCACGATCATTATATTTTGTTTGATCCTTTACTGTATAATAATATGTGATTTATTATTTTTTATATTAAAATATTTGAATTTTTTTGTCATTTTTGCTTAGATATTTCAGTATATTTATAATTTTTTAATATAAATTATAAAATTCCATATAATTACCGGATCATGCAGTTGAACCAGTGACCCAATAACTCATTACCTCGACCGGGTCAATGACCGAGCCGGTTTTAATAACATTGCTTTAAACTCCTCCCATAGATAATATTAAGGAGGAGGATCGAATACATACTCTCATTCCATTTGCTTAAATCCCGTACACTAAGTGAATTACTATTATTTTGATTTTAGGTTTGCCATTTTTAGCTATAGACTAAAATTGGATTTTAAAACCCTGCAGTGAATGCTACTTGGCTATTTGTTAGTATTATTAACATGACGGCATCTGCGAACAGCGCAACCGAGTGAGGGAATCAAACAAAATTGGATTATACAGAGCAAGTATTGAAAGAGACATCTTCAATGTAGGTCCTATATAAATCCCAGTTCCCGTAGATAAAGCTTCTTGCTTACCTTCTTTCACATTTGCTTAATTTGTACTAAATG